>JAMKCH010060152.1:0-111097 GCA_023653785.1 Ophioderma brevispina
GGAAGATAATGTCACGTATTGAACAAATCAGAGATACTGTTAGAATGATAGTACAGTTCAGAGAGAGATACCAAAGCATTGATTGGTTACTCAGAATGCCATAATCATGATATGTCCTATAATGAGCCAAACAGAGACTGTATCATAGGTGGTAGTTCTCAGGGGTTAACCACCCTTTGGGTCAAAATCTATTTGGAATATTCTAGTTGATTCACTGTTGGAACAGGTCACTGATTTCTTAATGCAAAAATTTCATTTTCGTTTAGTCCTAATCATTCAAAGTAGTATTTATATTTTTTCTATTATTCTAAGTCAAAGGAAATACTATTAAATGAACTTCAGTTTGCTGAAAGCAATGTCGGTTAACTACATGTAAATACTTTTAACATTAATCTGTGTGACCATTTGACATTAGACTCCAATAACATTCATTTTCAAGAGATTTATACAAACAAAACTGAAAGTAAAAGTAGAAATTAGCTCCCTATTCTGCCAGCAGAATGGATCAAAACTGTAACACGCTATTAGAAACACATGTTAACATATCAGGTACTACGAACCCTTGACACTTAGCAGGTGGCAGCAGTCTAGGACCTTTGCACTTTGTATGTGACTGGATCATTTTTGGCTAAACACGTGGGATGTGTAGGTGATTTTAGTCATTCAACAATCAAAATTGTTTCCATTTTAACTTATCCATTTTCATGACCAAATTCAGATGCAGCATGAAAATGCATTCTGAAGAGTCCAAACAAGCCTAGTCTTACTTAGGTCAGTGAATTTTGAGATGGCTTCCAAATTGACTACAGGTCATGATTTGGAAAGCCATCTTAATAGTCACTGACTTGCCACTGCTGTTTGAAATTCATTCATTATAAAAGCAGAATAAAACAAAAAATATCAACGGCAACACACTTTGGACAACTAATTTGGATTATTTATGCCACTGACTTCATCCTATGTAAATTTTATGAAATTTACATACATTGGGCAAAATCATGATTTTTCCTTAAAAGTCTAGTTTACACTCTCCCAAGGGGGGTAGGACATGCCAACCTAACATCAAACAGCAAATATCAAAACGGCTCACCTTCAGGGTCTACAGGTCTGTTTTCAAAGACTTACTGTAGGAGGGCGCTCTTCACGCATATCGAACGGTTGTACACACAGACTTGAGCAAAAGACTAGTTGCCTGGTCACGAATATTTAATCTAAATGACCTGTTATTGGAAATTACCTATTTTTGCATGGTGTTAATCCACTAATCCCCGGACGGATTTTGAAGCCAATAATTTTTTTCTTAATTTATCATGAATATTACTAAGATCTTTTGAACACAGGTTTAAGGATGTTTTTGTTTTGTCACTGCGGAAATCGAGCGCCATAGTAAATGCACGTAGTAGTTCCCCAAATTACCGTTTTGTAAATCCCCATGCCCAAATCGATCAGTGTCGTGTCCGTAACCCCCCTGGCGTCTCTCTGGGAATTGGCATACAGGATGGCACTATAACACAAACGCCTGACCTTTTGTAGGCCTATAGGCAAGATTCCCGCAATGGATTTTTCTTATTTTTGCAGAGATAATAGCTCTTGCATGTCCCTACTTCTATCAGTTGTCAAAATTGTGTCGCCACTGCTTAAAATTGCTCTAAAAATAAAAGCGACTATTTGTATGGGGTCAAACATCTGTGTTATGTATTATAACCACTACAGAATCTACCAGAGTTGAAAGGGAACAAACACAAGCTAGTAGTGTTATTAAGATTGGTTCTCAATTTAGTGGGTTATCTCTGTACATACTTCTGCAGGACTATGCTTGTTTGGACTTACTGAAAGGCATGTTTCACACTGATTCCAAGTCCAATTGAAAAAAAAAAGATAAATTCTGGAAGTAGCAAATACTTGAAAGAATTGTTGGACTTCATTGTTATTTGATTTCAGTGTAATTGTTGCATATTATGTGTTGCAGCACATTTTAAGAGACAAATCTCTATTTTCACTATTTTGACTCATCCAAAAGGAAAGATGTTTGGAAACATTTTTTCTTTATGAAAGTGAAAGCTGGGCTTTACCTAAATATAAAATGTCAGTGGGGGAAGTTGATAGTAAAGCAATAAAAAAAACTACAGATGTCACATAGTACAAGAAAATATTTAGATATTTTAAAAGGGAGGAATTTTGGATTTAGAATTAGAGACCATCATTTTTTGAGGTTTTAGCATATTTGATAAAATGAATTAAATTATAAGTTGGATCACTGACCACAATGTCCCGTAACTTGGACAATAATACTCTTAACTCATGGGCTACCCTGCTGTAAACTCGTTTTGTAAATTACTGTATTTAGTTTTTATGGCAATATCTTCAAGAAATGCCACTTTAGGCTAGCCAACCACACAATTGCATTTTACATGGCATTTCCCAAAGTATTTGATTTTGCTCCTAATTTGCCCTGAAATGACAATGTCTCCCTACCCCAAACATATGGTATGGTATTTTTTTCAATGTGCACACTGCCCAAGGCTCTGTCTTTTGAATTCAACATTAAAATTTGGCTATGGAAGCCTACAATTTGAATTACTTAATCCTAAACTTGCACTTGTGCTTTGAAATATAAAACATAGCAAAGAAAACGGTGATTAAAGGAAATGAGGCCAAAATCATGACTAGCATCACAATTATGGCACAATAATGTGGTGGGATTCATGGGGAGAAATACTGCAGTGTATTGGGAAGCTGGATATTCTATTACGCTGCTAAGTGTCAAAGATTGCATCCCATATTTGTACTGCTAAATGGAAAGTACCCTGAATATTACTTTTTACTTAATACTATGACACTCATTTTTTGTCTTAATTGTGTTACGTATTTCAGACCTTTGGATTTCTTTTATTTCTGTACTGGCATTTGGTTGTATGAAATATTTAGTGCAAAAGAAGTGCTGGACCAGCCAGAACCATGTTTTAATTTTATAGAAAATTCACAACAAAAATGTGTTAGGTACAATCAAGAAAAATTAATCAACATTCATGTGTTAGGTACGATCAAGAAAAATTAATCAACATTCCAATGGTACTTTATCAATAATCTTAACAAATACATAGTGTGAGTAAAAACACTCCATGTTGAACAGAATATAATTACAACATAGACTGGTTAGAATGGCTTCTTGTTTATCATGCTACAAAAAATCTTGCAACAAAAACAATAGGAATAAGAAAAAGCCACTTCATTGACACCTCAAAAAGCATAAATGATTTTTAAACTAAATTTGCAGTCTAGTTTCCATTGCCCATTCTAAAATGTCCGAAGCAACAAAACTTGAATCAAATTTCAAACAAAGAACTTAGCCTTCGGGGTCAAAAGTGGAAAAGAATTCCTTCAGCTTTTGAATAAATCTTTTCTGATTAATTATTTAAATCATTACAAACTTCTTGCACTTTCTTCCATATTTTCAAATTTTCCATTGTCAGCTCATCTGCCATTAGGATCATTTTTGACTCACACTTTTACAATTAAGTTTTTTTTTTTTTTTTCACAAATATTAACTTTTACGTAGATGAATTGGCCAATGAAAGGCATCTAAAATATCCTTCAAAGTTGCTATGCTATGCCTGCATTATTCTAACTATCTAGCAAATGTAAACAAAATGGGGACAGTGGTCCCTGATAGAAAATCCAATTAAGTAGATCAGTAATTTTGGGCAGCAAGTATGATGAAAAAGTTACAACAAATGCATGAAGCTTGGTACCCCAGAAAGCTCTATATGACCTTTGACCTCAACTCATACACCCTTTACAGCTGCCTGGTTGCAATCTATAACTATACCAAGTAGTGTGATTGGCCATTCCACTGACAAATTGTAAAAGTACAATTCCAAAAGGTCATTGAGTTCCAGCAATTGCATCATGACCTTTGACCTTTATGACCTTTGAAACTGTATGCATTAAGGACTGCCTCAAGATTGCTAAATGTGCATGAGCTTAAATATTTCAAGAATGCCAACAAATTGAGACACTAATGGCCTGAAGGGGCTTTTAATGACCTTTGACCTCAACAATGAAGTTATGCTAAATAACAGAGCATGGCCTAAGTGTCAACAAAATGTTTGTACACATGGAGGATGCCACTATAATGTCTTTCCATTAAAATTGGATGACCTAAAACCAAATGGTTAAAGGTGCAACGAGAGATTTCAAGTCATCCATATTTTCTGTGATATGTAGTGATTTCATACAGATTAGATGCTCAATAGATTCCCTACTGTTTATTTGGTTACAGAAATAACTTAAAATGGAAGCAAAAGGTGATTTGTATATGCTTATATTTCAATAGAAAACATAGGCTGAATTTTGTATTTGCTCCTATACAAAATTAGAAATGTCACAATTTTTGTACCAAAGAAACAGTTCTCAGCTTAATCCTTACAGATAGGGATATTTCTGATATAAAGCTTTACACCAGTGCCAAAATCAGAATTTTCAGATTTTTTCGGGACATCTGTTATTTGAAATCTCTCGTTGCACCTTTAACAAGTCACAATGTGTAAAACACAAACATACATGTAAATATACTACACTATACTTCTTTCAAGCTTATGGTTGTATTACAACTGTATTAATTGCTCATTTATATTCATAGATAAATTGCAGCTGAAATAATACACAAAGCATATAACAACCCTGACTCCATTATTTCATAGAGTATTTTCATTGAGTACAAAAACAATAGTCAAATTTAGCTCAAGTATAGAAATTTCTATACATAAAATAAGCATACAATCACATGGTTCTCTACCACATTTGCGGAAATCCATGTGGGATAAAAGTACTACTATTACTACATCAAAATTTGGGTTTGATACTTCTGTGAAACACGATTATGGGAAGAACCAGCTTCCTTTGTCAGTACCGTATAAATTTGTACTTTTGCGGTGTTTTTAATTTTAGCAAAATTTCGCAAGTCAAGTGAATATGAAGAGGTGTGGAAATGTATTAATGTAATACGAGTTAAATTATACTTGATGTAGATTCTGCAAAAGAAAAAATTTGCAAAATTTTAAAGTATCAAAAAATTTTGTACGTGAAAATACTGACTTGTACCACAAACTATTGGCTAGAATTTATTTCAAACTGTAAAATTATCATAATAAGGTACAAGTTTGTTATTTTACATTGTAACCATGAACTAAGTAGGCGGGGACTGCGTTTACATCAATCACTGCAAAATACTGTATGGTGTTGCCTTTTTTTATATTTTCTTTAGGGCAATTTCTACAGCACCAACAAACAGCACTGAAAAAATATTCAGTGTAAAAATTCCTGTTTCCTGGTCAAATGCAACACCGATTTCATTTCACAAGAGCATGATTTCAAACTCTGAAAAGTGTGAAAAATTCCATCCAGCAGAAATATTCTAGTATATTTTGTCAATTTCTAAATTCTAATTCTCATTGGATTACTGAATTCTTATTTGATCTTGAAATTTGAATAAAGGCGTGTTTATTATGCTCCTATAATTTATCTGATATTCCTGGTGTATTGACAAAGCATTTACATCTTACTACTAAACCAAAGTTTTAAATCCGGTTTTGTCCCCGTCAACGGGGGTGGCCGGATTCACCTCACATTTGCAGCAACCGCCCTGACTCCTTCCTTCCATTTCACCCGATTCAATGCATCCTCCATCCTCAACCCAACCCTCCAATCTTGTGTGTAAAAATCAATGAACAGGTAGCTTTAGTTCTATGCTCCATTTGCCTTCCTCCGTGCAGTGACGTCAGCGCGAGATTTGATGGTCGCACCAGTAAACCGCACGCGCTGGCTTAAAGCGATGGCGTTTTTACACGCGCGCACAAAGAAAGCATATCTTGCCGCGTGCAAAAAGCTACGTCATCACTGCACAGTGGTAGAGAAATGGATTATAGTGACTGTGACCAAATTGGCTGATGGGTAATCCCGGTTATCTGACGTTGACATTTTGCCGATTCCTGAAACAATTTTTGACATTAGTTCTCTTTGGTCTTGGGCTGCTGCGAATATTGTGAAACGCTGTAACACACCTAACATGGTGCACACATCTCAGCAATCGCAGGTACTATATCACAGGTAGCTTTAGTTCTAGTGACTGGGAACAAATTGGCTGATGGGTAATCCCGGTCATCTGACGGTAACATTTTGCAGATTCCTGAAACAATTTTTGACATTCGTTCATGTTCATGTTCTCTTTGGAGCTTGGGCTGCTGGGAATCGCCGTTAACACCACTCAACGTGGAGCACATGACTCAGCAATCGCAGGTACTATCTCTATAGCACAGAGACTTAACATACTGTTGATTTCCATAATCAAATTTTGACATTCGTTCATCACATTCTCTTTGGGGTTTGGGCTACTGGGAATATTGCAAATCGCCATCCAACTCAGCGATCATGGGTGCTATCTCTAATGTTGCAGACACTTAATGTTGGTTCATACTTTTACTGTATCTTTACTGCAGTGATTTGCATTGCTTTCTGTTGTAGTAACCCACGTCAAATCCGATTAAATCCGATTTAACTCCATTGCAGTACTGCAACAGTGCAGTATTTTGTACAAGACTAAAGTAGAGCAACGCAATTCATCACAATGCAGATGTGGCGGAGGTATGAATCAACCTTTTAGCATAGCAGAGGCTTCACTGGTTCCAAACGGACTATAGTCTGATTGGTGGAGAAAACTCTTGTAGAGTGGTGCAAAAACAGCGTCCGCCTGCTCGTTCGTTTGTACTTTTGGGATTAGGGTAATCAGCGAAAATAAGCATGTTTGCGGCCATTATAAAGAATTAACCGGGAACAGTCCAGAGGCCTTGGTTTTTTGCACACACAATCCCACAATCCCATATTTTAAAAGGGATGCTATCCACCAATCAAAAGAGTTGTTATATCCTTATGTAACTGTCTCTATCATGGTAAAAATTGTGTAATTTGTTTCCCTTCAAAAGTAAAGTAATCTTCAATCAGATATTGTAATTTGTTGTTTGTCCGACTGTCAAATACAACCAGGAATATCCAATAAATTATGGATACCCAAAGTATTTCTTAGTTTTTAAGAAAACAGCATCATTATTTAGCAACACAATTGTCTCATCAAATACAATTATTTTCAGAACATCTAAATTAACATATAGCTTCGGAGTATAAATTCAAATTATATTCCATCAAGAAAACACTCTTGCAAGGTGTATCAGTACCTTTGACACACATTTAATAGCTCATTACTAACTACAAAAATTCTAGTACTCAAAATTGCATTTTTTAATATTTTTTGCAAAGCACAATTAGTTGTGGTTAGACTACTGGATGCACCTTTAGATTGGGTGAGAGCTAGGTTGTCAAATTCAGCACTTCCGGTTTTGAAACTAATATCAAACTAATAAATTTGCGGTTACATTAAGTACTTACTACTCATCTAATGGCCAAAAAAAATACTATAGAGCTTATAGCTATCCTGCCCGCAGAATTTTGATTTACTATAAAAGCAGTTACTTTTGATGACTGTATTCTAATTTAGTAATATTATGACTCAACTTGACAAACAATTATTGTACGAGAATTACATTGTACTGACATATTACAGATTTCACATGCACAATTTGCATAAATAAAAAAAAATACATATACGGACATGCGCACTATCGCAATATCCCCATACTGCTTTTCAAGCCAGGGGGATAAAAATTGCTCTTTTAGTAGGTTTTACAATGTATCACCAAGTGTTTCTATTTGTACTGAATGAAACTTGTTGCGTTCTCCATTACTGTGTAAAATAGCTCGGCTCAAATCATTGTTATTCATATACAAAATCACAACTTCTGGATCCGGAATTTTAATGATACACAATATCCTATGGTACTGATATACTTCACACGAAGGTTTAACAAATCAGTACTAAAAGTCTGATTTGTCTCAAATTTTGGAATTGAACAGTTATTTTTAATATTTTTTTGAAATGTAAATTATATTACCATCTATTATCTGAGTCTGAAGGTATGATAATGACATTCGAAAAAGTAGGTAACTCAGGAAACACGTTGCAAGATAAATTTTGACATTTGGAAGGAAATTTTGGCAATTGAAGGGCAATTTTGGTCTTTAAATAAAGAAATAGTGGAAATTTTGCCATCCCAGAGAAAAATGTTGCCACCTTGAAAGGAAATTTTTACTATTCTGAAGGTAAATTTTGATTGTGTTCCAGGGAAATAATACATTTGTGCAGTCATGCACACCTACTGTGCCTATTCATGAGGTTATGAATGCACAGCAAGATACTGCACAGCTTTGGATTGAATCCAGGGGGTACTCACACTAAAAGGGCATGTGGGTATGTGTCACCCATAAGACATTTATTTCCAGAGACCCCCGCCTTCTATGTAAGAATCTGTTCTTGTCCAAATTTTACTTCAAAATACCTCAAATTTAATGGAAATGATGCCCTTCTTTCTGATAAGAAACTAACCGAATTTCAGTTCCAGAGACCTCTACCTGGGAACCTGGGCTAGAAGTAGCCCAGATTCACTTCAGTTGTTTCATTGTTTTAGCAAAGTGAAGCTGAACCATTGCTAAAGCTAGTGAGACAGACAATTCTGGCCAGAACCTGCCCTTGATTTCTTGACATAATGTCTCGCCTCTAGGCTGTTTTTCAATGAAACTTTAACTCAATATCGTCTGGTCTGCCCACAAATAGTACTGGTAGCATATCTCAGCAGGACAATCTTAACTGCTAAAGTCCTTGGTGTGCGAGGTCCAGGAAATTGCCTAGCATGGGCCCAGGTAAAGGGCTAAATCCCTAAAGCAGTTCCACAGGCCCATATTTGAAAGTCTGGGTGGCACATACCTACCCAAAAATGCTTGATTATCCTCCCCAGAAATATAATCTGGATAATTTTTATCAATATGACTTGGTTAACAAAGACAATACATATGTTTAGATTTCAGATCAATGTCAATAGTATTACATACAACGAGATGGAGAGATATTATAAAGTGGGAGAAAATGAAACTTTGGCAAAGATGCTTATAAAAGTATCAAAATGAAATTATAACAAAAGATTTTTCTTGCACATTAATTTTTGATAAACAGTTTGACTGTAAGGGATAATTTTCGTGCAATACTTATGTTACAGAAGTATTAGTATTCGGTATTTATTTACCACAATACATGGAATATAATATTTTGTGGAACAATGGTAGGTAGACCATATCAGAGCAAAGCTCGAGAACATTTTTGCTCCACAAAGCTTTAATGTAACCAAATAGGATCTTAACCACAAGGACAAGTCCAATTTTTTAAATGGTTCTAATTTTATCCTTTTGACAGGGAGTGCTCATACCTAGTACTTCCATCTGGAAAATAAACAATCCATTTCACCATCGAGCAATGGCTAGCAATAGGTTGCTTTTCTCCCTTGTTCTCCATCAAAAGAGCTTTTTCATTGGATCGAGAACTTACTTGCATTGCATTAGTGTAAATCAAGTACACATCATTTTAGGCTACTGTATAAGTGGAAATTTCCGCGTACAGATATTTTCGCGATTTGTTAACAGTTTTGCCAAATGCGCGAGAATTTAATCTCAAGGTATTGACATCAATGCAATACAATCTATTGGAAAAAGTTATTTTTGCGAGTTTTTATTTTTGTGTTTTTATGTTCACTAGCGAAATTTGCGAAAATAAAAAACCTCGCAAAAATTTCCACTTATACAGTAATACATAGACTAACCAAACAATGCTTCAATAGATCTAATCTCAATATATTTGATTTAATCTAGTTGGGCACATTTGTGCCCATCTTGGGTACTACAAATAACATACAGATTGGTACAAAGGAACAGGACATTTTAAGGATACAATTTTTGTTCAACAATAGGAAAAACACAAAACACAGACTTGTGCATTCAAATCTGGAAAAAAGTACTTTTTCAGCTGTTAACTAAAATGCCCATATCTACTCATTGCTTGCATTTTCACACATCTAGTACTGACTATATGCATACCGTCTATCGAGCTTTGGGTGGGGACGCGGTGAAGATGCTTGCGGTGGAGGCGTTTGCTGGGGAGGGGGTAACGTGGCCATTGATGGTGTAGGGGACACCGGGGTTGAACCCCCAGCTGGAGGCCATAATGACGCTGCCTGCTGTTGTCTGAGACCAACTGGATCACTCCACTGAGGCGCCAAAGGTGCGTGTACCAGAAGCTGCTCTTGTGGTGGTATCTGGAAGGACGGTGGTGGGTTTTGTGGTAATGGAGAGGTCGGCCGTTGCCAGGCAATTTTGGGTGGCCATGTCCTCATCAAGGTTTGATCCTGAAATGTGAACAAGAAAAATATACCAATCATTATAACTTGGTTGGCTTTGATATCGATGAGTACGAGTCTGTGATATTCATGTTCAGGGTTATAGCTAGGCTACTCTGAGTGCCGGTTGTAAATTAAAATTTACTACACTTTTTGGCACATATGGACAAACTATGAGTTATTTGCCAATTTATGTGGTAATTTTTCATTTCACTGAAGTAAAGTGCCGGTCGGCAACCTCCCAAATGACCACCTGTGCCGGTCGGTGGGAGCAAGTGCCGGACATGGCAGGCCGCCGCCGGCCGGCGTAGCTATATCCATGTTCATGTTATTGACACATTTGATGATTACATTATGGTAAACCCAAAAGCTTTTGAGTGTTTTATGGTATGTTATTTTGTATATATGTTATTTTTGTGTGTAAAATATATCTGTATTCTTCATAAGTCCTGGACTATCATTTGAGAGCAATTGAAGGAACTTCACATTTAAAAAAAAAATGTTCCTGTGCTACTATAAGACATTTTTAACAATGACCTCAAATAATCCCAGATGACCTTTGACCTCTTATCCCTGAACAACCAATATAACCCCTTTTTCAGAATCATTCTAGGCAACTGGTGACTGTCCATCCTTTGCAAGAACCATTTTAAGTGTTTTTATTTTCACACAATGACCTCAAAATGATGAACCTTTGACCACAATCTCTTAAATACTCAACCCTACGAAGTGCCTCAAATCCATCGGGTATGGCAACAAAGACATTTAAAAATTATTTACAGGCAACAGATTCAATGCACTGGTCCACCACTGGCAGTTTGCCAAGTTGTGTGAACACGTTTTTCTATCGAGTGTGAACTACGCACTATGATGAGATTTTCGATTTATTCCGTATGAAATACGTATTTACACATTTGCCACTTGACGACCCCGGTATAACAAATTAATGCAAATCCCCCATTTTTTTCAAATATCTATTGTTGTCTTATCACTTTTCCACTTAAATTCTGATTAAGTCCTAATCCAGTCAGACGATAGTCCAATTTACGTGTTGTATTGCTAATGCCTATGACTTACTGCTTGTATGACGTCTAAGTATTTCATTCCATGTCAAGAACAGGATCCATGAGCTTGCCATGTAAAGCATCTTCACCTCCACTGCTGTGTCTTCTGAAAGATAAAGGGTACATCACCCAAGAGTTTATTTTGAAGCTGATGATTCTTTAATGGATCTTGAAGATCACACTGCTTTTCTTCTCTATGACAACTTGTCAAGATCTGCTTGGGATCCTCCTGAAAATGACACGGCTCTTTGCCTTTCAGGTTTACCACTTATGTTGGTTTGTTTTTTTGTTGTTGATTTAAAAAAATTAAATTGTAAATTCAGATACATTCTTATTTCAGATTCTATAATTAATTATTCTTGACAGATACATTTCACCAAATTATGGTGAATGTAATCAATTACGCCTAAAAATACGCGACATACTCAACACATCAAGCAAGAGTGGGACTTCTTCCAGACATCGACAAACCCATTAGTAACATGGACAAAAATGTGGTACAGTTTGTGATAAGGCTGTCGATTCGAACAACATTTAACATGCGGCCATCCGGGCGTTTAAACGGATAGTAATATTGCAAACGTTAAACAAGAAGCTTACTTTCAACCAAAAGGTTTTGCGCACAAAATTATTTTAAAAAAGAAACCACATTTTCCACACTAAATCGCAAAAAAAACATGAGTACAAAGTTCTTTATAAGTACCATCGTTCACAATTTTTGATGTCAATAACACTTTAAAATTCTAAAAAAATAGAAATCGGGCACAATTTTTGGACTATTCGCCGGAGTATCGCCCTTAATAACGCGAAGTTTACAAAGCACGTGAGCCAGCAAGGCATTGCCACTGTTATTTCCGGGTGACATTCTTGCCAAGTAGGGCTTTCCGAAGTAGCCAAATCACACACACGGTACTAATCGCGTGACGGCTGCCAAAAATCAAAGATGCCGACATCAACATGCATGATGCCGAGTTGGAACTATAAGACAGTGAAAGTCCACTTTTCGATAAAATTTTTACATAAAATATAATTACTGTAACAAATAAAACTGACCATGTCTTATTTATCAACTTAATAGATGAAGTACGACTGCATAAGCAAGCTACCAGGTGTGACTCGATATGGCTATCCTGTTCTAAGATTGGCCGACTTGGCATGAAGTACATATACCTCATTGCCGTCCGTTTCCTTTAAACAACGTTTAGTAGACATTAAGGCGCCTCAAGAGATGGCCCGATTGAGGGCGCCCTCAATTTTCAACAAATTGTGTTTTTTGCATGTACATATTGCGTGTCCATATACTAATCACTGTGAAGTAAATAGCTACGCTCACATCGAAGTCCTTTCATATATAAAATCACATCTTTGTTTAAAAATTTCCGGATCCAAAAGGGATAAACAACATTGTTTGGGTTATTACACATTATCCCTATGGCACTGTTATATAAATAAATGTTTACTTCATCAAACTAAATCCGATTCGTCGCAATTTGGAATTGTGCATTCTAGGTGACTATCTTTATCTTTAGTTCAAGTTGACTATTTTTAATTAATATTTTTTAAAAATATCATGCAGAAATCTCTGAGTCATACTTTTTAAACGCGAAATCGCAGCCGAGTTGATTCACCTCATGTTTTAAACACTAATTTCCCAATCTTGGTTTAGCCAACAAACACCCCCCAAAAAATGCAACAATTTTTGATTCCTAGATTAAGCTTGCAACATCTACATAACTTGACAGAAGCTTTTACAAGTACAACTGAATTACTGGTAATTGATATTAAAGTGGATATAACCCATATTATTTTGTGGCAATTGTACATAGAGCAATCCAATATAACATTGTGTCAATGTATAAAATCACAAGCCATTAACTTTCAAACACAGTCCATGAAGTTTTGACATAGCTAGCGTCTGGCATCTGGGCGGGCCTGGTCTCTATGGGGCCACAATTATTATGGTTTGGATATGCACTCTACTAAGTTCAGTCTGTGAATATTACCCTTATCTATTATAGGTCTGTGGGGAGCCAACCAGCTTTTATTTATGAGGCAAGTTAAAAATAATTGTCTAGTCTTTTTTTGTTAATATCCAGCCAACCAATCTCAAAATCAAATGTTTTAAATGTAGCATGAAACTACATTTTGATTTACAGTACTCTCTTTACCTTTACAGTCCTTGATAAATATTTTAACTTGAAATAAATAGGAAAGTGTGCAACTCAATTTTGTGGTTATTTCAATTTATTGTTTTTTTAAATAATTAAATCACATACGTAATTTCTTCATAGGCGCAGTGGCGGCACCACGGGGGACATGGGGGGGGGCTTTGCCCCCCAATTTTTTTCTTGACCCTTAGTTTGCCCCCCCCCCCCCCGCCCCTTAGTTTCCTCCTCCCCCGTCCCGCCCCGAAATAAAACTGAGGTTTTGACAAAATTCGGCGATTTGGGGCCAAAAATCACCAATTTGGGGGAAAATCTGTGATTTGGGTCAAAATTTTTTTTAAAATCTCATAAATATATTTGAATACTTTGCCCCCAATAATTTCACTTTAGCCCCCCAAAAATTAATCATTTATCAAACCCTGTTTTCCCCCAACAAAGATTTTCCCCCCCAATCTCATCTATTTGTTTAACATTTTGGTAATTAAGCCACCGGTTGAGTATGATCTAAACCCTGCAACTTCTTCAAGGTAAATCGGAAAGATGCTATGGTTTTCAAAAAGCCAGCTTTAATATGGCGCCTTTTTTGATCGCATCGGATTTTTGTCATTCTCCAGATATTATCCTAATACAACAAAATTGATAAAAACACACTGAAAGCCACACCGGCCCATTATCTAAGTCAGAGCTTATTTCCCTTGGGAGTTCTTTTTCGACTTATTGTCACCTAAGCTGGCACATAAAACTGCCACATGAACGTGCCAATCTGTCATGATTTATGCCCTGGTAATAAGTTTAATATGATGATTACCGTACACGGTAATAAAGTACATCAGATGTGCCCTGTATTATCTCTCCTGTACCGACACAAGGAAGAACACCCTGGGGAATGGCACTCTGACCTTTGGAGGCACAGAAGTTTGATGCACCCACTTATCACTGCATGTTCCAGCTTCCGAGTGGTAATAAACTAAAATGACTCCCGTGGGGTCAAAGCATTTATCTATCCTTAGAAAGTGCATGTCACCTCTGGCGCATCAAATTGGATGGTTCAGATTGCCATACAATATTTTTTTTTTGTTGAAAAATATGGATTTATCAATAATATTGGGGCTGTGATTTGGTTTTGGGGTGGAAATAAACCCCTGAAAAACAGTGTGGAATTGGTCTAAATAACCCCAAAATTTGGGCTAAATATATGACACCAAGAGTCCTAAAATCCACAAAAATCCTGACGAATCACAGCCCTGAATTATTTATATAATTATAACCATACCGTATATCCTCTAATAAACGCCCCGGGGGCGTGCATTTTTTCAAAAGGAGGGGCGTTTATTGGAGGTCAATTTGTTCCATTATAATTTACATTAAAAAACATCGTCAGCACCCTCTGCATAGCTGCCACTTTTTAAAAATTACCTTTGTTTTTTTCACGTACTCCGAATCCGTATTTGAGTCCCGTATTTGGTTTTTTGATGAGTTTCAACCTTTTTTCGAAATTGACGGCCGACCGCTGTGCAAAATAATGTATGATTCGCGGGAATGATCCGTTGTTACCTTACCACCTGTCCCCCACGTGATGTTAGTCTACTTTGTCGATCAACTCCAGCGATCATGCATGGCAAAATCAGCTATCACCTAAGGAACCCGCACTTACCATCCATTTCACATTCACCTTTGCGCTGTATATAATTCCTCTTTAAAACATTGTTTTCCATTGCTGATTTCTTTTTTCCTTTACTACCACTATTTTACTCTTAAATATCACTTTCCATAGTTGCACAATGGTACACTAGAGCGACAATGTGATCGCAACAGAGAAATACTGCCGCCGAAACGCTGTGAAACTACATTTTGATTGGCTGGTACGACCTAAATTACGTATTGTTTACAAGAGCTTCCAAGCAAACAACAGCTATTCACGATGTAATTTTTACCGACAAGGTCAAAGGATCTCGGGTTCATTATTTATGTCATTGGGTCATTGGGTCATAGTAGTCTATACTACTGCAGCCGTTTATCAATTCAAGGTTATATATTTATTATTTTGCTCTCTTAAATCCATATTTTTAGGGGGAAATTCGGCAATTCGTACTCTTTATTTTGCAACTTCAAAACATTTGAAAATATAGAATATCCCTACTAGGACAAGTACAAAGTTGGCAGCTCAACCTATATGGCAATGTACCGGTGCTCTTCAGAAAATAGGATATCAGCAAAACACATGCTTGTCCTTTCTAATATAATGGCCGCGCCACAACGAAAGTTCGCTGAATATTTTACCGCTATATCAAATGCTTATAGTATTCCTTGCACAAATATTGTCATTAAAAGATGCAGTTTTTGCAAATCTACCCTTACAACCGGTATCTGTGCTGTAATTTAGCCAGTGGTACTTGTTTTGGTTGGTGGACAAATTGGGGAGTTTCAGGCCGACCTTTGGCAATCAAACGGGGGGCCGTTTATTTGAGGGTATTTTATTTTTCATGTAAAATAGTGTGGGGGCGTTTATTAGAGGGGGGCGTTTATTAGAAGATGGGGGCGTGTATTAGAGAATATACGGTATATATTTTTGGCTGGTACTACTCAACCTAAATAACGGTACACAAATTTCAACCCTGGAAAATTCTGTCAATGTGTTTTGATATATCATTTCAAATGATAAGGATCGGGGTTTGTATCCCCCCATTTAAATGCATTTTTTTCATGCCGACACCAAATATGGTCATGAAATGTATATTTTTAAAGATTGTGCAAAATGAAGTAAAAAGTGAGTATCTGAACATTACGTTGGCAAAGGACCAAGGGTAAAGGCCCTGAGGGTAAAATTTTGTAGAATTGTTTAAAAGTTTGAACCAGCCTATAATAATTATCATTTTCCAGGAAAATAAAGTACATTTACATTAGGATCTAAATATCTAATTTCTTAGGTCAAATTTCTTCCAGATTTTCCCAAAAGTAGCTACCCAATTTCCCCATTTTTTGTGTATTGTGTGTGCGCCTATCTGAAAATTCCAATTAACATCTACTTTCATCTTTTTTAGATCTGTCCTGAATGTACTGTTTTGCTGATCTTGGCATCCAACACTGAAAGATGTTCCTTGATGGACATCATGTTTACTATGCACTGTGTTTGCACACATCACCCTCACTCACTCACAAACACACACACTATTTTCATACACTCACACCTCATATGCATACCCACACTATACTATGAATCGCACACCACCTGTGCACACAGATAAACTAAACAACACCGATCCTACACTTAACTTTAACCTAACTACTCTAAACCTTAACCTACTTTCTAATACCCTAGCACTCTAAATAATACACCGGGATTTCATGAAGATACTTACATGGAGGGAGAATGAAAGATCTTTCTTTACCATGGACCTAAAATTATAGCGAGACCCGCAGATTCTCCCGAAACGGCGTCACCAAAATCTAGGTGCCCAAAATTATTATCATGAGCAACGCCCTTCATTATCATAGTTTTTGGGCACCACCATATTTGGTTTACTTATCGTCGTATTTGGAAAGTCCTTATGCATATTTATGAGACATTCGAGTATTTACTTCGTCACACTTAGTGAGTGAAAACAACAGCAACACAACTTATCCCACAGCTATCTCACGGAACTTCAATATCTCTTTTCCTAAGCAAAATTAACAGGGGTCATCCTGAGACTTTTTGTGCATTAGGATGCGGAATCTTTTGAGAAACATGTTATCTTCAATCGATTGGTTTTCGCATATTATTGCAGAAAAATCGGCCGATCAGAGAGTGGAACATGGGCCAATGCTGGGGAAATGCACTTGATAACATAACGCGTGCTGCACAGATTTTTATAGATGCGTGTTTTTGCGCCTCAACGTGACGACCACAGCGCTTACCGCGGTCAACAACTCACGCGCGCTGTTTGTGAGAGAAATCGGTTACGGCTTGGGCTATTCCATAATACACGCATTTCACTTCTTCCTGTTATATTTCTTGTCTGTACTAATTCCCGCTGAGGTTTATTCACCTCTTACATACTTATGATTGGATTACATGACACAACCTCGGTGTAACCAATCAAACAGGTCACACATATATCTAAAGAATTACACCTAAAACAATACACTACATACCTAGCTACTGTCACCAGATGACACCCTCATCTAGCTAAAAGACATAGTTCAATGAGAGCTAGAGCTTATTCCTTCAATATTTTTAACATACCTCTTGGTCACTGATGCCACAAAGTTAGGTCCAGTGAGTCGCAAGCCCCATAGAGAACGCATTCTCACCATTTGATGATTCATCACTGGAACTGCCCGGTGAGTCCTGAGCTACACTCCAACTCTGGGGCAAACTGTCATTGCCTAGACAAAACACAACAAAGTCCAAGATTAGCCATAATAAATACATTTAATGCACTGACCTGTCACAATCTCACAGTGTGGGGGGAACTTTTCTCCTGCAATGAAAAATGTGATTGGGTACTATCTAAAAAGACTATTTGATTGATTTAAATTCCATTTCATGTTTATGGGTTTTTGATCATTGTTTTAAGTACATATTTGGATCCTTTTTCAGTAGACTACAATACAACTGACAAAACACATTCCCACAAGAGACAGGACTTCAATGCTCCCCCCGTCCAAAATAAAAAAACCTTTATCATTTATGTTTCAGGTTTTGTAGCTAGCCATACTATAGTGTACACTGTTTCTAGTCGTTTTCAAATAATGAAAATGGGCAAGCAAGAGCAACAACAAAACAAGATGGGAATTATATGAATACTGTTCTACTCATCTGATATTCCATTTTAAAAATGCAGCAATATATTTCAAGCAAGGGGCAGCCAAGAAACCTTACCAACGGACATCAGATGATGGCTGTCATGGTTGACATAAAATGGCAAACAGTGCATTCATACCATCAGATGCATTTAATTAGAAAATTCATCATAAAAATCATTGATTGGGATTCAATCTCAAACCCCACTGGGATTTATGAGAACATTATAACTTTAAAATATATTATTTTCAAAATCTTGACCAAATCTTTCAAGCAACAGCATTTTTTGCCAACTAAGGGATAAATCTATGGGGTAAAAATTGACCAAAACACAAACTTGTCAAACCACAATTTCAATTGATTTAAAAATTTTGATAACAAAAATTTAAACATTTAAAGTCAAATCAAGCTTAATAATTGCTTCGTGGCTTTGTTTGTTAAGCTCATAATTTTTTAAAATAAATTTTGCCTGAGGGGCAATTGGCTTTTCCAAAACATGTTTTTTCAGGTTGTCCCACCCTTCTGCTTAGTCCATAAAAGGGGCTGAACAAAAAAAAAATATCACCTGAATAAACCCTATCCAAAATGTCCACGGTCAATCACTGCAACTATTTCAATCAACCAAAGTAATTACTACTATTACATTACAATGAACCCGATACAGACAAATATGACTAATTTGGCTATTTTACACATTATATATTCTATTATCAACCTGGAAAATAATACTTTCAGGCAAGATTTCTTAGCCCCCTTAAAACATTTTTATTTTCTTTTCCTGAATGAAGGACATGTCCTCTTGTTATCCGGTCTAATCTCATCAATACTTCATGAAAGACCTTCAATATAAACATTACTGTTGCACTTACTCGTCATCACTGGTTCATGTGTTTATCCAACTGTCTGTTTAGTCTGTCGGGATAGCCCACTGAACCCTTATTGCCGCAAGATTCAAAATCCTCGGCATAACCCAATGTTCGGCAGATTTCCAAGAAAATTAGCAGCGATATACTGAGCATTCCTTCATCGTTCGTGTTGTTCTCATGCCGACATAAAACCCGAGCGTTTGGATCCCCAAACCCTTGTGGTGAGGTAACAGACTGAAGTGGTGTCCTATTGCCATGTGCTTTGCCAAACGACTAGCATCGCCTTGGCCTATACAGATTTTGACTAATCAAGTCCGGCGTCTCCTTTCTGAAAAGTGGATTGTAGTTGCCGATTTGGCAAGGGTTTGAGTTCTGGGTCCATCCAGCCTCCAGCACCACCTCCTTCACTGTCCTGCCTAAGAGCTAACTGGAACGGACGTTGGCGTGATGCTTTCAGCGGTGTGGGATGCTTGAGACGACGTGGATCAGGTGGGTTGCTGGTTTACGGACGCCTGATAAAAAGTCTACTATGTCCTGAACCTCTGCGTCATGACACAAGCCCTTTCTTGATAAACCTGGATGCTGTTTGAAAAATAATATATATTTAGGATTTTAAAACAAATCAAGCAACCAAAAATGATGTTAGCAAGACAAAGCTATAACCACAATTAAAAGCCTTAATTTATACCATTCTAGGAGGAACAACATTTCAATTTCTTAAACTAAAAACACCAAACAACATATTTTAAATATCTAGAAACACCACACCCAAAGTAGGTTGATTTGGCACGTAGATTTACCAGGCGATTTGAGTAAAATCGGCGATAATGAAGCTTACAAGGTATTTTGTTTCCAAATTGCAGGAGATTTTAAAGGCATTTTGAGAAGACCTAAATTATGTGGTAGGATGAATATGAACCCTTATTTTGGTTGGTCAAAAAACAGAAATAACTGGAAAAATAACCAGGTTTTTCCCCCAAGACATTCAGGTTTTTCTTCTCCCAATCCGTGGTTCTAACCTCGCAATTCATTCAGTGAATGTTCTGTTTTCCATAAAATGGAAAAACTTTGGTCTTTAATGTTAACAGCTACATAACACTTGTTTAGTGGCATCCACAGTGTTTCTACTTTATTCTGTTGCCACTGGAATATGCCAGCTGTCATACAAATTCTCAAGCCAACTTTTATTAGTTTGTATTTCCGGAACTATATTCCTACACTCAAATCTGCACTTGATGGAAGAAATGAAATCAAAGCAACAAGCCCTTGCCCAAGTGCAACAAACATTGGCTGGAGGTGGGACTCGAACCCACAACCTTCAGATTATAATCTGATATTATATCTACTGGTCCGCACATGCAGTTAAGGAACAAGCACTTACTTGTTTTAACTAGCCAGGAAGAGTCATTCCTAATACCTAAAGCTATTGCTTAGAAATAGTTCTACTGCATGCCCCTTACATGATAATACAATTATATGGATAAATTTAGGTGTTAGGGTTAGGGTACAAGAGTATAGGTTTAGGGTTAGGGACTATGCTATTCATGGTTTAGGGTTAGGGCTAAGGTTGAAAATTTAAAATAAAAATGCATGCTACATGAAGGAATGCGAGACCTAGAGCAAAAATGCTGGCTTAGGGTTTCTGTAGGATTAAAAACTTTTCACCTTTAACTAAAGAATTGAATTTTAACAGTGCACCAATGTTTAACATCTGCAAATAAGTGAAGTGGCAATGCTTTGTATCTGTAAATAAAGATAGCTTGGGTTCTTGCCAATGTTCATACAAGCGTGAATTAATGAAGTTTATTTGGGGGGTATTGTTTTGGAATCGGAAGCTTTGCATTCTGGTTGGTACTTTCTTTTTTGGGCAAATGCTTTCACTTATGTTTGAGAGAGTTTCTTCTTCTGCCTAAAATTTTTATAGTCCCCCACCTCAAAAAATACAAGGCAACTGAATGACACAGACTACCAATTATTGCTTTCTCAAAAAAACATGGAACCAATCTTTTTAATTTTTGTTTTACAGAGGTCAGCTGGACATAGCTGTCATCTGGCTCAGCAGAAGATCAAAGGCATTAAGACGATGAGCTAACAAGCCACTCCAGCATATGCCTGAATGGAAGTGGAATGGTTGAGTGCTCACGAAACCAGGTTTAAAAAACCCGACAAAGTTCTGTCCAAAGCCCAGAGACCTCGGAACACACAATCTAGACAAGAGATATTGCATACGGTTTATTTTTTTCCTACTAAATCACCTTCACAGAGAGAGGTACCAGGATGTTTATCCTTAAATGGATAAAAGTAGCTCCGAAGGTGGACAAAGCGCTGGTGATCTCCAATGAAACTATTCCTCCATAGGAGTAAGCAAGGTTAAGATGAATCCATAACTACCAACTATCACATTGCACCATATCTAGTTAACATTGTCGTGGGATAGCTATGTATAAATGGGAGACAGGAATGGTTAGATATCCAGTAAGTACCATAGCTGCATTTGCACCATATCTAGTTACATTGTCCTGGGATATGTTATGTACTAAAAATAGGAGACAGGAGGTCAGAATGAAATCCAGTAAGTACCATACTGTCAATGCACCCATATCTATTGACATTGCCCTGGGATATGCATGTAGAACTAGAGACAGGAAGGTCAAGATGAACCCAGTAAGTACCCATACTCTGTCATATGTGCACCATATCTAGTTGACATTGCCCTTGAAATTTACTTTCTATACAAGCGGTCTCGAACCCAAGGTCCCCCGCGTCGTCGCGTAGAGGGAAAATTAACATACTTAGGGAGGTTGTCGGGAACCAGAGAGCTCCTACATACAGTTTCAATATTTGGATGACCCCATATTACCTTGGTTCATGACCATACAAACCAATGCATAGTGCATTTGACCCAGTATGACCTTGGTTTCATGACCATACAACCTTGCATAGTGATTTGACCTTGGATGACCCCATGAACCTTGAAATGACCTCAAAATTTGCTGGCACATATTGACCGCACACACCAAGTGTTCATCAGCATCATCCACCACATTTTAGGATATTTGACCCTGGATGACCTCGCATGACCTTGAATGACCTTCACAATTCAGCACTGAATATTGACCGCCCCACTAAGTTTCATCATCCTACCACATGTTTAGTATTTGACCTTGAATGACCCGCATGACCTGGAAATGACCTCAAAATTTTGGCACCGAATGTTGATCACACCCACCCAGTTTTCATCATCCTACCACACGTTTAGAGATTTGACCTTGGATGACCCCCGCGTGACCTTGAACTGACGTTCAAAAATTTCGGCACTGAAATTGACTCACCTACCAACTTTCATCTCCTAACCCATGTTTAGGATTTGACCTTGAGACCTCACATGACCTGAAATGACCTTCAAAAATTTCGGCACCGAATTTTGAGCAAAACGCAACCAAGTTTATCTCATCCTACCACATGTTTTAGGGATTTGACCTTGAATGACCCCCTACCTTGAAATGTCCTTCAAAATTATTGGCACCGATGTTTGAGCACACCCACCAAGTTTCATCATCATACCTACCACATGTTTAGAGATTTGACCTTGGAATGACCAAGCGTGACTTGAAATTACCTTCAAAATTTCGGCACTGAATATTGACTGCACCCACCAAAGTTCATCATCCTACCACATGTTTAGGATTGGACGCTTGAATGACCTCACAGACCTTGACATGACTTCAAAATTTGGCAAACAGAATGTTTTAGCACACACCCACCAAGTTTCATCATCCTACACAATTGACAAGGTTATAATGATTTTTGACCACATTTGACCTTTGACCCCTGGCACATGCCCCATCTCCTCCGAACTCATATCCATTCCGCCGCCTACTTACGAGCGACATATATGGTGCAAAGATTGACACCCACAATTGCTAAGATCAAAGATATGTGTTGACAAAGGTTTCTAGCATTTCAAAACCCATTTTTTTTACAGATTTTTGACCCATTTGACCTTTGTCCCCATGACACATGAACCCATTTCGGATCCCCCCCAACGCGTATGTGGGAAACATCTATGGTTGGCGAAGATGGACCAACCCACACATTGCTTGTTCCAAAGATATCGCGTGGGACACAACCACACGCAACACAGGCGAACACAGGACCGGGGAATTTCTATAGTCCCCCTTCGCCAACAACAGTTGGCGGGGGACGCAAAATAGGAGAACAGGAAGGTCAAGTTGAATCCAGTAAGTACCATACTGTCATGTGCACCATATCTAGTTGACATTCCCTGGGATATGCAGTATAAATAGTAGACAGGAAGGTCAAGAATCCCGTAAGTACCATACTGTCATCTTGCACCATATCTAGTTTGCATTGCCCTGGATATGCTTGTATAAAATAGGAGACAGGAAGGGTAAGATGAATCCAGTAAGTACCATACTGTCATATTGTACCATATCTAGTTGACATTGGTCTGGGATTTGCCATGTATAAAATAGGAGACAGGAAGGATAAGATGAATCCAGTAAGCACCATACTGTCATATTGTACCATATCTAGTTGACATTGCCTTGGGATATGATGCTATGGATAAAATAGGAGGACAGGAAGGTCAAGATGAACCCAGTAATGTAAGTACTGAATGTCATTTGCCACCATATCTAGTTGGATTGGTCTGTGAAAACAGAGGATGGGCTACTACTACTTTCCAATGAGAAGTAGGAAGCAGAGGGTTCTGCAAAAAATCACAGTCAAACAAGATGCCTGGCAGTCCTGGGCGTTCCTAAAGGAAAGAGGGCGGCTATAACTGATACAGTAGTTAAATGGCAATCAGAGCGCAGCTATGGCATCTGGCTCAGCAGAAGCTCAAATCCATTCAGACAGATTAGAGCACAAGCAACTCCAGCAATATGCTGTGAGGGAAGTGGGATGGTTGAGCGCTCCACACAAACAGGTTTAACTCGCCAAAGTGGTCCAAAGCCCAGAGACGTACCTCAGAACACACTAATCTAGACAAAAGAGATACTGCATAAGGTGATTTTTTCCTATTAAGTTCACCTTCAAAGAGAGATATAACAGGAGTGTATCTTTAAAAGGATTATAAAAGTAGGCCCATGAAGCTTGGCAGCGCTGGGGTTTTACCAATGGGCTATTCTTTTAGATGAGTATCAATACTTACTCCATAGTAGTAGGGTTACTCCATTGGTAATGCTCCTCAGTAGGGCTTGTTTCAGACGTTATAGTAACTGTTGGTTCACCATGCCTGGCTTCCATCCGGTGCTGGTGGGGAGGACTCCATCTTTCATGCTATCTCATTGTATTGGCTTATGGAATATATTAGCAAAAAAAACAAAAACAATATGTTGCAATTCTCTTAGAAAAGTGAAACTACCACACGTATATATACAAAATAATGGGAGATGTGCCAAGATTCTTTTAGCCTTGTCAAGGTGCTATAACAACTTCATTAATGGTTCACACGTCTGATAGAATATGTAATCATATCGGAGTGGAGCATATCCCCCCCTCCCTAACTAAAAACTAAACACAAAATGGAGAGATGCCACTCTATGTAAAACACCAAATTTTGAGTCTCAATTTGACCTGGTCCATGTTCCATGCTTCCACTAGCGAGTTCAATAAGATCAACTCAGGCAGAGCGGTGTCGCTCTGAGTAGAAACAACCACTGCAACTGACCACAACAGGTTTTGTGGTTTATACCTAGACTAGAGGATCCTGGATCCAGCCAGTGTGTTACAACAGACACACCAGGCAGGGTACCATTTTTTTGTTGTTTGTTTATTTAATCTTTCTCTAGACAGTGTAGCCTCTTCAATGCTATAGCACTGATTTCAAACCTAAAAAACAATGTTCCAAAATAATTGAGGAAAATGTCTTAATTATGCAGTACCGTGTGAAAAATAAAAAGTTTGTCGGTTTCGTAGGCAGCTAGCCTTGATCAAGGCTAGATTTCTTTAGAAATACAAACAAGTTTCTGACAGGACCACTACTGTTGTTTTTTAACACTATGTGCTCAGGTGATCGAGATCTCGATCAATACATGTGGCAGGATTATAAAATGCTGCCTTTGAGTTGAATGAGAGGGTTAGGGAAAGTACTGAGGAATATCCAAGAAGGGGAAATAGAAATTATATAAAAGCCATCAAAATTGGTCTTTAATGTTCAACAAAATTACTATTTGTCCTAAGCGAACCACCAGCACTGGTAATTTTAGCATTTTTTAGCAACTTAATTCATGATCAGGGGCTCGCGATAGCTGGTATTGCATAGCAGTTTGCTACACGTTTTCTGCCATTTGCTATGCAATTTTAAGATTGTGTAGCAATTTCCCCATACGTTTGTTCTATCAACATGATCAAAGCAAGAGCTGTTGCAAAAATTGCTACACAAATAAAAATCCTCAGCACGAGCCCTGTTCATGATCATTAAGAGAAATACTTGCAAGTTAAAACTTACTAGATCCCCCTGGCAGGGACAATCCCCAAAACAAGATCAAAGGTCATGTACAGGTCAATCTCTTTACACCCCAGGTAAAAGCTTGTGGTGGCAGTACTTGTGAGCAAATTTTATGATTGTAGCACCTTATTGTTTTTGGCAGATTCATTTCAGAGTCAATTAGATACATTGGTAAACAAAATAGTAAAATACAGGGGTGTGATTGAGTTTTGTGGGAAAATCCTGAATTTGGTAAAAAATCCTGAAAAACAGCGTAAAATCGACCTAAAATGCTTAGAATCGGGCCGAAATTAAATAAAAGTTGTGGAAATTTGAAAATAAAAAATCCTGAAATCAGGAAAAATCCTGAAGAATCACACCCCTGAAAATAAAGTCTGATAGAGACATTAAAGCCATGCGATACCATCCTCCTGTACCCTCAGGTGGTAGCGGCCAAGAAAGTCTGGTGATGCGAGGGTCGCCGGTTCGAGTCCGGCCGGATGCACATGGGTTTTTTCCAACACTAATGTGTTGCTGGCCATCTCAGATTAATTTAGTACATCCTTGTCTCCTGGAATAAGTTGTAAAATGTCAGGGTGAAAATTGGCCACGAAACTTTACAGATGGGAATTCGGGGTGAAGGCCATTCTATCAAGATGAAAAATTTATAGACTTAAAGCGGGTCATCCCAACTTTAAGAACAGCAACTAATGTGTACTGAATAAGATCATGGCACCACCAATGGCTAGCCCACATCAAAATGTCAAAATCCAGCCTGTGGTTTGTGCAGTTTGTATGGCTATAAAACCAATACTGGATTTTGGGTCCCTAAACCGGAAATCATTTTTACCGAAATTCCTATCCCACAATGCAGACCAACGATGTGCGAGTAGATGCACGCTCGCAGTTTCAGTTTAGTGCGCCTCCTTTAACTACGCGCACATTTTGTGGCGCAAAAATGACAAGGCAATCAAAGAGTACTCGTTACTGGTAAAATTTATGTCGCAAAGGGTGTTTTCGCCCCAGTTATGACAGAAAAATGACCATATGACAAAAACCATCATATGCGCTATTTATTTTATCTACTCTACATGAGTGGTGCATTGGGGATAGGAATTTCGGTAAAAAATGATTTCCAGAGGAAACCCCACTCCATGTATTGGGACTCATGATGGGGTTTAGTCACTTTGAACAACACTTAGCAGACGCTGCATCTCTTCCTATACTTTTAATGATTTCATTTGATCATCAGTTGGTATAAAATATGAGCACCATTTGTCTGGATTCAAAATAGAATTTCTATTATTTAAAACATTCTTTGGCCATTTATTGATGTGTTACGGAGCTTTGCAGTCAACCACTGATTCCATGCAGTATAACTGAAGCTATCAATTTGCTTGTCGTTCTTTTAACCAAATGTCCATGATATCAGATAATGAGTAAAGAGTGAGAACATACTCATTTAACTTCATGAAAAAAGAAGGGGAAGAAACATGGCAGTTGCCTTTTTAACATGAAAAGGCTCAAGGCATTTGTTAATTATAAAGCACCATCTGGTTTCTTTGTCAATTACTCAGGAGGCTTCAGGCAATTGAAATCAAATATTAAAAACTTAATTATTGCATAAAACCTGAAATAGTCTAGGTGGTGACATGGTTAGCAAAGAAGGTAGACAAGCCATGGAAGTGGTTCAGACAGCAAGCTTTTAAATTATTCAGTGTGAACTGGCATGTTAAAACATATCAAGCCATCTAGTTATGAGCACAATCAAGGGTTTCTGATTTTATCTTTCACTTAAGCTCAAATTTAGTACGCATAAAATTAAGGGGTTAGGATTTTGGATTAGGTTAAGACTTCAGAGTTAAACATAGCCTTAGATCATCGGCTATGGTGTCAGTTGTGAAATGTTGGTATGGTATTGTGAAAAAACAAACACACATGCCAAATATTTTTTCTCCAAAAAGGCATTTTTAGATATTTCATCGAATGTATTTTCAAATTCCCATTGAATTTGTACAGGGACTGATTTGGGCATTATAGAAAATAGAACAAAAATTCAGACATACTGAGAACAACCTATACTATAACCATGTCCACTTATTTGGAAATAATTTGGATGTTTACACATGTGTGAAAATAACTGGAGAAATTAATAGACCTTAAAGGTGCAACGAGAGATTTTGAGGCACCCAAATATTGTGTCATAATAGTAATTTCATGTAGATTAGACACTCAATAGATTTCTTACCTTGTATTTGGCTACAGAAATGTCTTAAAAGAGAGAAAAAAGGTGATTTTATTTTGCTTATATTTCAATAGAAAACATAGGCTGAATTTCGTATTTGCTCCTATACGAAATTAGAAATCTAACAATTTTGAACCAAAGAAACTTTTCTCAGCTTAATCCTTTCAGTTAGGGATATTTTTGATGGAAAGCTTTGCATAAGGGCAAAAATCAGTACTTTTGATTTGATCAGTACTTTTGAAGGAACACCTGATATGTGAAATCTCTCGTTGCACCTTTAATTTACTGACTACTAATTAATGGCAGTGACATCACTGCTACCAATTCATTGTTGTGCATCTGGCATGCTTTTTTGGCAGATTTTAAAAAGCACGTAGTCAGCAACTCAAATTCCACTGCTTTTGTTGTTTACTGTAGACAATTTGTATGTATGTTTGATATTTCTCTAACCATAAAAAACAACCACTGATCTTATAACTGATCGATTACTTGAGAAAAAAATAAACATGTTTTTTCACAAAATTGCCCCTATTTTGCTGGGCAATTCCTTTAATCAAAGTAAGGTACGGTGCATTTAACATGTGTGAGCCCTTAAGCTGCATGTCCTTTTTTTCTTAGAAGGCAGGAGATGCTTACAAATTACACTAGTCAAACTGCTTGTTAAAGTGTGATTTAACACCCTTTTGAATTACCTAGCCGTGTGCGAAGCACGGCTAGGTCTTGTATTTTAGAGATTTCTTCCGATTCTGATTTTTCTTTCCGACGCAACATTCAAATGCTACTAGTGCCAAACGGTTTTATCCGATTGCCACGAAAATTGGTCAAAAGAACAACTGACCCAAGGTCCCTATAGGGTGTACACAGATTTGGGTCAAAGGTCACATGAGCCAATTAAAGGGGCATTCTTTGAAAATTTTCGGAACTCTATAAAAGCCTTCTTCTGCCACAGAATAAGTGCCATGATCACCAGGTGTTATCAGAAGAACCACTTACCCAAGACCCCTATGGGGTGTACGCAGATTGAGGTCAAAGGTCATGTGGGCCGATTAAAGGGGCATTCGTCAAAATTCTATAAATTCATTCTTGTTCCACAAATCAATTGCTATAATCACAAGACTTGTTCAGAAGAACCGCTGACCCAAGGCCCCTATGGGTGTACACAGAATTTTGATCGAAGGTCATTAAGGGGTCATTAAAGGGACACTTCCAGTCTGAATGTGAAAAATCTTCAAAAATTCATATTTGCTATATGCAAGGTAGCATGGTCACATGACTCATGCATATGAAGCAGCTTGAGATCCTTCACCAAAGTTTGCCCAACAATGGGGGACAAGGTCATTAAAGGGGAACTTCCGGTCTTAATGTGAAAAATCTTCAAAAATTAATATCTGTCATTTGCAAGGTACCATGGTCACGTGACTCATGCATATGAAGCAGCTTCAGACTCTTCACAAAATTTGTGCTCGGTATGAGGCCAAAGGTCAATTTATTCACACGGCTAGGTTCGTGCTCTTGGAGCACAATTTTTCTCTAGTTGCATTTACATCTAATAATATTCATGAAAATAAACCACACAAATGTCAACAAGTCTAGCTTTCAGCTTGTCAGAGACACTGGCAACTAAGATACCCACTGTATGGGTCCGTTTTCATGTAGGATTTATTTTCTTTTCGTTGTTGTTAAAAGGTTCTATGGTGGCCATGTGTGGATGCTATGAAAAAAATTCTGTGTTATTTTTACATTTAGCATGTTGTACTTTAATTTTTATTAATCTTCCCTGGAGCTGGATGGCACAAGAAAATGCTAAAAAAATGTGCGCTTGGCTGAACCGTATTACTAGTACGGCACCCTATCCAATTGAGCTAATTATGCTAGGATTAGTGGAAGAGTGATAGATTAAGTCCAAAAGGTGTCCATCACCTTAGCAGAAAGCATCAAGACTGTTAAGATGTATGTAATGACAATAATTTGAAATTTTAACTACATAGTCTCCAGGTGGACATGAATGAATTTTTATTAATCTTTTCCTGGAGCTGGCCAGTGTACAAAAGTGTTGAAAACAAAGTCACAGTTGGGAGGTCACAGATTTGAAACCTGGCCAGGTCATATCAAAGGCTGAAAAAAAAAAATGTGCCAAGAAACTTTCAACTTTGGGAAGTACTTTCTGGGTGAAGTGTCAACTAATTCATTGATAACTTGCAGCTCTGCACGAGTGTAAAGGTTCGGTCACACTTCGCTGCACTGTGCAGTGCAGTGCCGATATATCGATCACTTGCTGCAGCAACTCAACGTAACCTGCTGCAGCTGCAGTTAAAATAAATTTAACTCGGTTGCAGTACCGCAATGCAGTATACTGGACAGAGACCGTAATTCGAGCACTGCAACTTACCGCAACGCATGTTGCAGTGTAGTATGAACGAACCTTAAGGCAACCCTCTGAATTGAACTATGGACAACTTGGAAGCAATGACACTTTGAGCATGTTCTCATGCTACAAAGTCATACCAATCTTCTCACTTACGTAACTTGGTAATCGGCTGTTCCTGTGCTTTCCATCAACATAGGCCTTCTCATATGTCCATCTCCTCCTTCACTAGCACCAGTAAACTTTCGGCCATTGTCTGGATTTACGTAAGAGAATGGAGAGTACTGTGCCTCAGGGGTAGGGTCCTTTGGCGGCTGTACAGATTGCGGTGGCATCTGTTTGGGCGTGTGTTGTTCGTTCGTTCCTCATAGATTCACTCGGACGTGTCTGCCACAGATCTGGTTTTCTGCACAAAAATGTGGTGTGATGGAAATAGAAGGTATAATATGAAGGTCATTTCTTTATTTGAATAGTTCCGCACAAAACACAGAAACACCGTGATTCGAGATGGAACTTTTGATCAGAAGTGATGATTAAACTACAAACATGAAAAAATTCATTTGTTAAAAAAGCCATATCACTAGAACGAAACAGGAAATTAATCAAGACCAGGCCTAAAATTATTTCCTTCAGATGGCAGGAACAAAAAGGTAAACAAAATGGCTGACAGCACTATAAGCGCAACGACTGTGTTTATGGACCATTTAACACACCATGGGGAGTTTCGTATTTCCAAAATAATGAAATGGAAATTAGCTTAGAATTTGAAGTTGAATATTTTTATTTTTAAATAAAGATTACGATTTATATAGAAAATGATATGAAAAATAAGACATTAAAAATTAACAAAATTAAAATAGCATAATCAGTTTGTTTTAACTAGCAACATGTTTGGTTCTCTGTATGCTCAGAAGATATGTTAGCAGGGTTGCAGAATGGTCACTAACTCACGACTTCCAATTTTAAAAAATTTTTTATTTTTTTTATTTTTTTTATTTTGTCATTATTGTTCTTCACTTACATCACAAAATTCCAACCTTAATCAGTGGGTACACATATGTTAAGTGTGACACCAGGACATACGCCCACATTTTCAGTGTATTCACTTTGTGTGTGATTTAATACATCGGTAAACATTCTAAATCATGCAAAAAAAGTCCAAGTTTTGAAAACAAAATTGGAGAAGAGAACACTTAAGCGCTTGGTACTATTCAACTATAAATAAGAAGAGAAGAGAAGAGTTGAGCTCTCTTTTGATACTATACTTTGTACCACCAAATAGGGGGCTTCATAACAGTGCGAAATGCATATTGGAATAATGAGGCGCAAGACAACACAAGAGATGCAGTGGTATATTATGTGTGTCGCGCGCGATCTGTGCAAGCGCTCGAGTACATTGGTTTACTTTACGCACGGAACGATAACAACCGATAATTCCCACCTATTGGTGGTATCAAAGTATACATCACTAACCACCGCTTACTGAATTCATGAATCATACTAACCTTCCATCTAGAAACAATAGGCAAGTTAATTCTAGCTGAATACACCACTTCGGCCCTTGCCAGGTTAGCCTCCACTCCCCGCAGTCTGTTGTAATGCTGCCATTCTGGCAAACCTCCGATGATCCACAAGGTTGGGCCACTTCTATTGTAATGGATCCTTCTTGTGCTGAAGATTTGGGCATACTTATGATAGCACCTTCCAGCTTGGCAAGGTGGTTTTACTGTTACCTGTAAAGTAGGTAAGTAGGTAAGACAATTTTTTAAAAATTGTGTTCAGTTATATTTGCTAATTGTAATATCATTTGTAGGGTTGTGGTCCAGTGGATTGAGCGACCGACCCGCACGCCAAAGGTGGTGGGTTCGAGCCCCACTTGCAGCCAACATGTGTTGGCCTTGAGAAAGGCACTTTACCTCAACTACTCCCCCCTCTGCCTGGATGTATAAAGGGGTACCAGAGTATCAATGCTGGAAGGTAACAGACTCTTGGTGGAGGAGTGATGGACCCCCCCCCAGCAAAACATTATATGGAGGACGATGCCCAAATGGTAAGGGAAAGAGAGATGGTGCACTCTATTGCACAAGCTTGTCGACACAACACTTTACCTTTTTAGGGGTTGGAGTTATGATTTCTTCTTAATTCTTTGCTACAACAAAGAGTAAATAAAAATACAGCATTCCCTGGAATGCATTTGCATCTGCTGTCGCAATTGTGCATGAATCCCGGTGATGATATCATTTGGATTTTTACATGTTAGCCGGATACCACCGTATTTTACCAAGTTTCAGCTGAATTAAACAAATTAAAAAAATATGCAAATGACTTCAATAGGTCCACAAGTGCAGGTTAACTCACACAGTATAACAGTAATCCCAATGTAGATCACCAAGTAAGTGACACAATAGGCTCTTGCAATGGGATGGATAAATTAGACCTTTTCAAGCCCAGGGTTACCGAACACGATGACACCGATATGAATCTAACGGGAAAGGGGTCATCCACACACACTGTTCGGCGCAGCACTTATGCGTATTTCGCCTATACGTAATGCGCGTCACTGGCAAATGCTTGTGAATGTACGCGACCACATACAAAGCTCGTGTACATGTTTTTGCTCGAAAGTTTTCAATGTCCATTTGAAAAGGTCTGGGTCTATCGGCACATCAATGCATTTGATAGTTCTACTAAATTTCACTTCCATAACACAAACTAATAACCCAAGTCTGAAATCAGGAATCAAATGGCGACATTAATTTTACAGTGAGCAACGGATCTGCTGAAACGGTTTACTGTTTGAAATAGAAAAATTAGGCATACAGTAGCTCACAAGTTCTAGTAAAGTTTACATGTTATATCTGATTTGTAACATACAAGTACACATAGCATGACAGTCCTAAGTGAAGTGTGACTACATAATGTGGCAATGAACATAACAACTGGCAAAAACTTACTGTAAGAACCGTGTAGCTCTCTAAAACACCTGTACAGCTTTGTGTGTATAACCAACACAGGACTTGAGGTAAATCCCCTCATAGGTGCACAGATAAACACTTAGATGAACAGTGGGTACCAGAGGAGCCAACATCACTTGGATTTTCTATTACCTCAGGGATATTTTCAATCCACATTCAAGTCTGGAAAGAAAACATACGCCATCTGATGACCTGCCAAAACTGTTTAGATTCAACCAGACTTGGGAGTTCGATGAGACGAGAGTTGTCCTTGCATTATGCTGAATTTGGTTATTATTGGTCTGAAGAGAGTTTGACTACCCTACGGAGGTAATACTCATAACAACATATATCACTCTAAAACTCTTTTCATGCCGCATCTTGAAAATGATGGTGTGAAATATGGATTTCAAATTTTTGTGATATTGTACACTATGTGGAGATTATTTTTGGGAGAAAACAGTACCCATTTAATTCCCCCAAAAGCATAATATCATGATGAGTAAATATGTATTTTTGAATTTCAAATTTGACCTAAATAGAGAAAAAATGACAAAAAATTATCTTTTTTGCCCAAAATTTGCAAAGGCATTTTGTTTAATCCCTCATAATTGGTTTACCTGTAGAAAAATGGTTATCTTTGATATACCTATTGACCATGAATAATCATATATCTTATTGGTAGGCCTTCCTAATCTGTTACCCGGACCTTAAAAAGGGCAGTTTTCTGGGATTAAGGTCAAGACCCTTTGACACAGTAACTTAAAGTATGTTGTGGTATTCTAGAATTTTTTGTTATATATGCACACTATGTTGCGACAATTATGGCGGAAAGTGCCATTACTCCCCAAAAAAGTATAATTCGTGATGCGTAAAAATTATATTTAAAATTCAAATTTTGCCCAAAATATGCAAAAAATACAAAAAAATTGTCTTTTTTGGCAAACTTGAAATGCAGTAGGCATAAAACCTTTCAAAATGGTTTTACCTGGTAGAATATTAACTTTTCTTTCATACTGATCCCCAAATTTGACCAAGAATGATCCACATTATGTACCTGGTTTAGATATCCTTAAATCTGAAACTCTCTGACTAAACAAAGGCAGTTTCTTGGATTTAAAGGTCCCCCCAATGCCCTTCAATTACAGTAAAACTTTAAAAAAACAAAATGTGTCTGTGTATTCCTATGAAAATTTTAATGCTATATGACATTTATGTGAGGGAAGAAACCTTCAAAAAATTCCAAATTTTGCCCCCAAAAAACTAGCAAAAAATGAACAAAAAATGCACTTTCTTGCCAAAATTTGAAATCCATTATGCATAAAATAATACCTCAAAATTTTTGATAGAAAAAACTATTCTTTCACTTGATACCAAATTTATGTTAAATCATTAGTTAATCAAGGATGGAATATAGGTTCCCCTTAAATTTGACCTCAATGACCTCGAAATTGACCCCTAATTGACATCCTCCCAGGTTTACAAATTTTCCACAACATCATTTTCAGCATGCGGCATGAAGAACTTTACAGTGACATATGTTGCGATGAGTGTATTACCTCCAGTAGGGGTACCCGAACCACATTTGGATAAATTTTCACTTACTAATAAGGCAGCTAGTTATGGATATTCGCTATTTGCTTAAATATGACCATTATGACCAGTATTGTCAGTATCAAAATCAGATGAAAAATGGATAATAAGTTAACGGTTTTAGATGTACCCTCCTACTACAGACTCTGAGCTAATTGAATCATAAGAAAGTTCTTGCATCTCACTGAGTCTGTTCGATGTTTAAGTTCTGTGAATCTTGTTATGAACCATGGACTGAATTATTGGTAAAAAACCACGCAGGTCCTTTCTTTTTACTTAACAGATTAATTGAATTGCAACAACGGAGGACGAGGTGTGCATACATAAGGGCATGTGCTTCTGATTAGTATTACCATAGATTGCTTAAGGTACAGAAGACCTGCTAGATCTTCAATTGATGTAGACAAGAAAGCTGTGGTGGAAACCTTGGTTTTTCTAAGTCTTTCTGGAACCTGGGATCATTGGAAAGTAATGTATGAACACCGAATGATTTTTAATAAGCTAAATATGAAATAAATGATTAAATATAAATTATCCGTGCATGTGTCAGTTACTGTCAGGTTTTAAGAGCCGACTTTATGCCCTGGTGGATGGTCACAAATATTACTTCAGCGTTCTTCATATACTGGGGACAGAGGAAAAACCTTTGACAAGCGCATACTTCCCAATTTTGTAAACAGGAGAGGAGCTTTTAACGCATAGGATGCGTAGTCGGTGACCCAGCAACAGCAGATCATCTCACAAGCAAGTGAGACTTTTTCGCAGTCCAGTAAAAAGTAAATACGCAGAGGACCCGCGAAGTATGTGCTTATTCAAAGGATTTGTCCAGAGTATATTGGATTATGATTTTTGGGGAAAAAATCGCCATACAGCTCCATGTTTGGTACTTTGTCCATCCCAACTGATATTTGTGCAGCTCTAATAATATGGTGTTGTAGCCCAATCATCCAAACTTCTTTCCAGTTGTTTGTCAAAGTCCAATTTATTTGAAAACAAAAAGAAGTACTGGCTCGACCCAGGGTTTGGAAGATGTAACCGTTGAGATGTCGAGGTAGGTCAGATTTCCAGATCGTTTTGCAACTTATTGATGGATTTCCAAGCAAGTCACTTTCTGACATGAATGTCCTGGTTGTCGATGCCATCCAGCCACCAGATATTTAACGTCATGGACTTGTTGAAGTTTGCTGCCATGCAGGGACGATTGGTGCAATTTCAGATGCTGATGAAACTCATATACTGGGTTTTTTGGCATTAATATGAAGCCAACTTGGCTGCGGTCTTTCCAAGGCCCAGAAGTTCCTGAGGTTGATCCACTGTATCAGATAGCAATGCTAGGTCATCTGCAAATCCAAGGTCTGTTATGGTTTTGCTTTTCCAATTCTCCTAGACTGTCTTTGTATGATGGTAAATCCAAGATCTTTAGCTTGTCTTCTGGTATGGCTTGGTGGAGGCAGTGGTCTTGAACTATGATGCATAGGAAAGGAGGGCAAGTGTGTCACCCTGTAACACACCCGCCCTTGAATATCAAAGATTTCTGTTCCCATCTGGAGAGATGACCTTGGCCCTAGTGGTGTCATAACATGTTGCTTGATGGGTGATGTGTTGAGAACGTTTTCCAGGGATGCAGTTAGGTAGGATGCCAGTATCTTGCACATTTTGACGAGTGGATGCTGTCAAAGCCTCGGGAAGTCAACCGAAGGTCAAGACTAACTGGTAGTTTCCGGGCTTCCAAAAGTCACCTCTAAAATAAGACATCGCAGATTGGCTGCTGCCGGCCATTTTATTGTAACACAGAGAAGCAGCAAGCAGATTTCTGCTTTGGGAAAGCAACCCAGAGCATGGATAGTCGGGTGCACGAAACAAATAACTACGGTCCAGGGCATTCTTGAGGACCCCGGCTTAGAGACACATCTGACTTGCCTGTCTCATGGGAGGACCGCAAAGTGGAAAATTAGCTATTGCTTGATGTGGATTAATGAGATGATGGGCGACCTGCGGTCGATGATGATGAGATTATGGAAATGCTTACAAACTGGCTTTACATTCTTGACTCAACAACACACCTGTCTAAGCTAGAGCTGCCACTGAATTGTGCCATACCACTTATGATCATGGTTCAGGCCCAGGATTTAGCACAACTTCTGTTTGCTGAGTAAAGGGGAGGATAAACATCACCTGCAAGTAAGACAATGTACTTACCAGATAAGCCTACCAAAGGAGTATCTGTCCTGCCATTCTGCTCTGGTGATGTGACACACTAGGGCTGGCATGACACAGGACACCTAATGTTGTGTTATCAATGTCAACATCTCAGACCACATTGTTTGCGCAAGCCTCCTTGACGGCTCCTTTCACTGCATCCTGAACATGGGAGATTGGAAGAAATGCATTAAGGTGCACAAAAGTTTTGTGACACTCATATATATTGTGTAATATGTAGTTATTTCATATAGATAAGATCCCCAAATAATTTCTTAAATTGTCCCTTTGGTTCAGAAATGCCTTGAAGTGAAAACAAAAGGTGATTTTCATTTGCTTAATTTCAATATAAAACATAGCTGACTTAGTATTTGCTCCCATAACAACTTAAGAAATTTCAAATTTTGTACTAAGGAAATATTTTTCAGCTTAATCCTTTCACATGGGGACATTTTTTTAATAAAAAGGCTTTACATTGGTGCAAATATCAGAATTTTCATATTTTTTAGTGACACCTGCTATGTGAAATCTCTCGTGAACCTTAAGTTAATACATGCAAAATGTTTTCAGAGGTCTGAAATTTTGCCAATTTGCTGCTTAATTTTGATATATTTTATGTTTTTATAAGTAATGAGCAAGAGAGCATAAATTGGGAAAGTCCTTGGGCATAAACAACTGCTCATACCCCAAATTCTATTTCATGCCACCAAAAATTTAAATTAAAGATGCAATAGAAGAAAATTTGGTTTGGGGAAAGCATTCATATAATATATGGAAATGATCTGCCAAGTGGTGAGCAGGGCAGTTTTATATTTCCACAGCATTGTTGATTTCTCGAGGCACTGACACCATTGTGTCATGCACACATCGCATTATCGAGGTGCATTCAATAAATGCGACAGATTTCCACACATCCATGAACAGAAAGCAGAGGATGGACGGCCCTGAGTCAACATGTCACTGACTTGAGGACGCTATTGATTGATTTGCTTGCTTTTATTTTGTCCAACTTGAAAACTACATTACAAATGAGTAAACAAATAAAGTTACAGGATTACCAATCCTCCTCAAAATAATAATACAAAATAGATGAGAGTTTCAAAGTAGAACACAATGCAACAACCATAAAAGTAATCTTTCCAGGCTTATTTTCAATGGGATCTTTTAAGGGAACACAATTAAGGGCAGTGTGTGTAGTGTGAACAATAGTGCTTGTGTTTTTACCACCGGAAGTTTGATTTTTTGAAACCATTTTAAACATTCAACATGGGTTCTGTCGTTACCAACAAAGGTATCCACTGCAGACAATCCTTGAGTTGTATTTTTTTGCGAGTTAAAAACAGGCTAGTTGGACCATTTAAAAGTCAACAAAAAAACAAATGGTCATAACGGCGGGAACGGATTTGGGAATTTAAAACACATTAACGCGTCAGGCGCAAGGCGCAGCATCGCGGTTCGGAGCGGTAATTTTGTGCTGCGGCGTAATGAACGTTGCGTTGTGTTTTAATGTATTTTGCGTGAACGATCTGGAAAAAAAACAAAAAATAATATTTGAAAATGTAAACAAAGCGCTATTTCGACCAGATGAAAATGTCAATTTTCTTCTGATTTTTGGAGTTGAAGACAAAAAGAGGTTTGATATTCAATAGGCATACAGATTATTTCACACTTGCCAACAAACTATCAATTTGAAGTTAAAAGGTAAAGTTATTTGAGAAAGAGACAGCTTGAAATGGCCGTGAAAGTCAATTTTTTACTAACACACAGATTTTTCTTATGTTCAATTTTCGCCAAAAGTTTGAGCAAATTTTCGACAAGTAACTCCAAAAAATTACCGAAGTAAAAGGTACAGGTTTTTAAATTGCCTACGATAGCAATCGGTCTTCTAGGGACAGTTGTCTCAAATTTTATCATTTTTCGGTTTCAACTAAAGAATTCTCCAATATATTACTCAAATTTGGGAAAAAAAAGCAAGGTAAAAATCCACACTTTTTTGACATTTTTCCTTATATTCGAAAAGTAAAGCTCTATTTTTAAAAATGAAAAAAACGTTCCCTAGACAAATTTGTCGTCTCTAAAAAATTAAATAAGGAAATCATGAAAATTCAAATTGTTTTTGTTATGCTGTCGGAAAATTTTGGGGCAAAAATCTCATGTTTTTTTAGTATTTTTTTTCTCAAAATATGGCAAGTCTTTACATGATCTGATGCAATTCATCGGGTCATCGTCAAATTTTCTTTCTAGAAATTATACTTTAAAACAATAATCAAATATTGCAAAGTTTACAACCCAATAGATACTCGGAAAACTCAGGTTGACACTGTCCTTAACAGACTATGGAGAACGTAAAGCAGACAATTAGACAATATTTTTGAGGATCGGCTTTGAAAAGAACCCAAATTAACATAATTCCAAATTATAAAGGTGGGTGGACTTCATCGACAACCTTGTCCCTGCTTTAACATTCACCAATTGAAGGCCCAGAAAATGTTTTCTTGTTGTTATTGACAAGGCTTGAAATAAGCAGGGGCTGGGGAGAAAATTTACTTCTGCAAAAAGGCAAAATGAAACAAAAACTGTGTACAATTTGTATAGACCTGGGGCAAATTAAAATGTTAACACCAAAAATTGCTCCTGGGTCTGAAATCCTTATTTCAAGCCCTGGTTATGAACCAAAAACATCTCCAAATGCAGTCGACACTGATTAAGTTTTGACGATCTAAAGTTTGTGATTTTTAATTTTTGAACAGAAATAATTTTTGGATTTTTCATTTTTTTATCAGTTTTGTGGTTTGCACAATTTGCAGTTTCAAACAGCACATATTAAACCCTAGTGTGGATGAAAAATACTTTTTGCAGACTTTGAAATTGCAATTCTCAAGTTAACCGTAAAATGTGCGAAATGTTCCCACTACATACACAATCTTACTGAGCTACTAGTACCGTACCCTTTACTGAAAGCCTTTCCAGCAAGACTAACCCCTGCCTTGCCAGGGTTTTCCCTTCTACCTGCAGCACCATACCTGCAAGCCTTCCTGGCAGAGCACCTCTTCAACTCGTCAAAAGACCTGCCGTGATTGGCTAACCTCGCCAGCCTCCAAGGCGGAATGTGACAATATATTTGAATTGGTGGGCGGCAGCTTCTCGCCTCGCTTTGATACAAATTCCCTTGAGTACAATAGCAAAGGATTGTGGGTGTAGGTGAAAGCCTGCCTTGAGGGTGAACTCGGTGCAAGGTAAAATAGCAAATTCATATTTGTATATCTGCAAAAGAGAGAAAGATATAGAAAAACATGTGTGAAAGAAAATGTTTTACCTCTCAAGCTTGGTCATGATCTCTTCCCTTAAGACGTCACACTTCCTGCCTACTTTGTTTTAGATAAATCATACATTGATAATTGAATTTCGTGGTCACCATTTCAACATGTGAAGGGTATAATTTATACTACAGGGTGAGTCAAAAAAAACTTGACCCAATTTGGTGTCCGCCATTTTGAATTTTTAAGATACATATGTCTAACATAAGTGGTATCATCTAAAAGCTTATTTCGTTTCTTTATTTGACTTCAAGAGATTATTCGCATCGGTTAGGTATAGACCAAACTACAGTTGTTTGAATCAAGTAGTCTGTTTTGCGCTCTATCCACAGATTCACATTACAAATGACGGCGTCCCTCGAAGCAAAATCAGTGTCCAGAAGAGAGTTTGGCTATTTATTGACTGCAGAATAATGTGACGCTATTTGACCCCTCAACATTCAGCACATGCATCATCGATGCCTCTTAACGTTTCTACTTCCTCACAACCCATAAAATCAGTTGAAACATAAATTAACTTGATACATTTATCAAGTTTCTAGCGTGTTTCTGGAGGAGTTTGAATGAATCATACCATATGAAGGAATAAAAAAAAACAAAAGAAAAAAAAAGACATCGGTGACAACCTTTTTGAGGATTAAAGTATTGGTCGATATTTGTACACAAATATGCCACATCTGAAAAAAAGGTGTTTTCAAATAAAACTTAACAATTATCACAATATTTTACACCCTTATATACCACTTTATTGACATAACATAGACATGCCCTTATCATCATTTTTGGGGTCATTTGTTTAGTTGGCCACGTGGCATTCAAATGGAACCTTGGATAGGGGAAAGGCTGATTACTTGATTCAAAGACTGTAACTCGGCCTATACTTATCAGATTGTAATTATCTTTGCGGCAAAATTAAAGATAATGAAATAGGCTTTTCCGAGATACCACATATCTTAGATATATTTTATTTAAAAATTCAAAATGGCGGAACATCTGGGTCACGTTTTTTTTGACTCACCCTGTATGTCTATTCTACTATAAACCATACCAAAATTCACCTTGCGAGTGTGGTTTAAGGATATTTCAAATTAAACATTCCCTCCTTTCTTAAAATCTGTAGTTAAGACTTTATTTTTCCAACAATTTTCACAATGTTTTGCCTTTTCAAAATATTTTCCTGCGATTATGTAACTGCGTAGATCATGAAGCATGCTCACAACTTGATTCAAACATCTGTTGGGAGTGCAAAGCTGAACTGATTTTGGTGATGGTTTCAGGCAGATTCACAACAAATTAATTTCTTATATAATGGGTATTTGATGTCACAGTATGCCTATTGCGGGCCATGCATTGCTGGGGCCATGCTAGTGCTTGGGGCCATGCTATTGCTGGGCCTCGCCAGTTGAATAAGTTGCCTACCAACATCCGTGGTCTTGATAGTACATCTTCCTTTAAAAGTCTTCTTAGTCGCATCTTTTTCTATCCCCTTAGGTTTCTGCCTTTTTTCATTTTCGTTCTGCAGTGCCTGCCTACTTTTGTAAAAGGCGCTCTATAAGTCTCATTTTATTATTATGTATTATTATTATTTTTCCTCAAATTTAAAGGAAACCTCAATTAATTTTAAAATTGATTTTCCCTCTTATCTTGTATATGTGTAGAAGTGCAACCATCATCATAAATGAGCCTGATTGGTTTCGTGTTAGCATGTCTGTGGAAAAAAAATAATTTGGCTTTACATATTCAAACTAGTCTAATATTGAATATCATTCTGCTTTGTAGAACAAGCGTGAAAAAAATTCAGATGGGTCCATGAGTCCTGGAACTAGTTGTGGTCGAAGGGGAGCAGAATAGTGGTCACAGACGGAACCCTTTTTTTTGTTTACATTGTTAAATATAGAATTCCAAACATTTTGAATGTTTTGGAGTGTCCAATATTTATGTAGAGGATATTCATTCATCAAAAGCAAAAACAAAATTGGGAGAAATCTTACTTTCAATCAATCATGGCCAATGCTTGTTGGCAGTCACATGCAAAGATGTCCGTCCCAGATGCAAAAAAAAAAAATCCAGTAAGTTTTCCAATTCTTTACAGAAAAGAGAAAAAATGTACTGTTTTATCATAGGCAGCTTTTCAAACACTTCATAAGCGAAGTTAGACAATCACATTTTCTTTTTGCATTATATTCAACATCATGGTACCAAAAGACAAATTTATATCCCGTAGAGCCAAATTTTAGATGTTTTGGAAATTTTTCAAAAATTTTCCTCGTGGATTGTGGCCGTCCGTGATCGTCCGTCCATGACAAGAAAGTTTTGTTTGGCCCTGTAAAACCAGGAAAACTTAAGATTTTTCAAAACCCTTCTCATATTGAGGTGGAATATTGAGTAGAGTCATCTTAACCTGTCACAAATTAAATAAATTGCAAAGTTTATTCTCTCATTAGCTTTGAATATTCGTCCGTGACAGTGAAAAATGTCTGTCCGTGCACTTTTGTTTTCGACAATCTCTCAAAAAAAAAAATACAGATGGTGTGGAAAATCTTTCTACCTGGAAGTAAGTCAACTAACCAAGCTAATTGATATACTGGATAAGGTTTTGGTCAAGTTGAGGTGCGACGAATAGAATGCAAAAGATTACTAAAATTTTTGAAAATCTCAAATCTGGTCTTGTCCGTCTGTGACGCAACATATCATTGATTCTGTTTTTAGGGCACAAACCAGCAACAGAGTTTTCATATGATCCTTGTGGAATTATTATATTCTTAAATTTAAAACACAAAAATGGTCATGCACGTATTTGCTACAGCCTTTCTTGCTATCAAATGTCAAAATTGTCCTGTCTTGACTAAACCTACAGGCTCTAATGGTATATACAATGGTTATTGAAAAACTTTACTGTCAACAGCCGCATAAAATAGTCCTATATGACCGTAACTATGGAAACATTACAAAAAAATAGAAAAACCATGGCGTATTCTTCAAAGGCAAGCTCCCTACCACAGTACAATAACATATAGTCCTACATCCAAAATCAAGTAATTTCAAAGGAGGAGGGGCATTGTCCAATCCAACCAGGAAGAGGGACAGAGAAAAAAAGGGGCAAAACAACAATTTTCAAAAATGTCTTTTATTAAAGGTGCCTCCCCGCAAATACAACATCTAACATTTTCTTGGTTCATGGGACAGCATCATTCAACACCCCTAGTTCTAACATTGCAACTTGATTCCCACACACCATTTTAATGTGAGCTTTAAATCGGGTCAATTTGTTGAGTATTACAATAGCCTATAGAGTACTCACAAATAATTTTCCAGTAATGGAAAAACCAGTATTTGGGAAGCATTGCATCCCAAATATTTTGCAGAATGAAAGAGAAAAATGCAACCTTTTGCTGCAATACCAAAATCTTGGGTCTGATGGTATGACCGGTGGGGGTCAATGCGGAGGATTAGAAAAGGTAAGGTAGTTCCCATACTCTTGGGCATGTCAATAGAGCGGCATTGCAAACACACGTAGTGACCCTTTAAGCAACGATGTGTGATTCCTGTAGAAATGCAAAAAAATACAACATTTTTTTCATAATTTGCTTAATGACCCCTACCACGGACCGGGTAGTTTTGCCGGTCGACGGCCCCAATGCATTTAAAAGCATTTTTAATTTTCTTTTGGTTAACGGCCCAGATGCTTGAGAAGCATTTTTTGTGCAAATTTTGCATTTGAATGCATCTCTGACGTTTTCCCGGCACAGGAATAAGTAACGTAAAGTCGCTAACTGCCGAGAGTGCAACGAAAAGCATCGCGTCATTTTCCGGGAAGACGTCCCAAATGCATTCAAAAGCATCGCTTCATTGTTCCGGGACGACGTCCCAGATGCATTCAAAAGCATCGCGTCATTCCCGGGAAGAACGTCCCAGATGCATTCAAAAGCCCTCGCGTCATTTTCCGGTAAGACAGTCCAGATGCATTTAAAAGCTCGCATCATTTTCCGGAAGACGTCCCAGATGCATTTAAAGCATCGCTCATTTTTCCGGAAGAACGTCCCAGATCATTTTAAAATCATTTGCCTCCTGTCGGGAAACTGTCCGAGATTGCAATGAGAAAGAAGCATTGCACCTTCTGCGGGGAAAACGGCCCCGAGATGCAATGAGAACCAAAGTTGTCCCCAGAGCGGAAAACGTCCCAAAGATTAAGACGCATTCTAAATGTAACTAGAGCAAATTAATTCTAACAAAATTCTATTTGGTCAACGGCGAAATATGAGGATTCACAAGGCCTATATAGGTAAGTAAAAGGAGAGGCGTTTAACGTTCCTACGATAGCAGTCTGTCTTCTCTAGGGACTTTTTTCTCAATTTTTTTTCATTTTTTCGCTTTTCTAACTAAAGATATTCTCCATGTATACTCAATTTTTCGGACAAGCAGGTAAAAAAATCAACACTTTTTTGACATTTTTTTTTCCTTATATTTCGAAAAAGTAAAACTCTATTTTTAAAAAAATAAAAACACGTCCCTAGACAAATTTGTCTTGTCTCTAAAACATAACAGAAAGATCATGAAATATTCAACGGTGTTTTTGTTATCTCGTCTGAAAGTTTGGGGCAAAATCATGTTTGTTTAGTATTTTCTCAAATACGGCAAGTTTTTTACAATTAAGCTGATGCCATCATCGGATTCATCGTCAAAGTTTCCTTTCTAAAATGTGATAATTTAACATACAATAATAAATAATTGCAAATTCCAAAACCAAATAGATACTTACTACTATACTGCGGAACTCAAGGCGACACTGTCCTTAACACGACTATGGGAGACTGTAAGGGCAGACAATTAACATATGTTGAGATGCTTTGAAAAGAAAACCCAATTTACCATAATTCTCAAACTTTTATAAAGGGGGGTGACTATCGACAGGACTTTGTTCCCCCCTGCTTTAGATCTCAAAATTGAGGCCGCAGAAAAAAATGTTTCCTTTGCTTTGTTATGAACAAGGCTTGAATCAGCAGGGCTCGGGAGAAAATTCTTCTGCAAAAAGGCAAAATGAACAAACTGTGTACATTTGTGTCTCGACGCTGGGGCAAATAAAAATGTTAACACAAGGCCCAAAATTGCCCTGGATCTGAAATCCTTATTTCACGCAGCCCTGGTTAATGAACGCCAACATCTCGCCAAGTGTGGTGAAAAGGCCTTGTCGTAGGTGAGCGCAAAAAACAAAAACGAAATTGATTTAACACAACTAAAAGGGGGCGAGTAAAAGAGGAAGTCGCTTTTTAAGTACCTAATTTGCTTCTACTACCAATTCCTGGACTGAGTAAACTCAAAAATTGTCACGAAAGTGAACAGATGTTTGGGTGATATGCTCCCCTTTAAGGGACAAAAACATCAAATAATATTACAATGGAGTTCATGATTGGGTCAACCGACCTTAATTCCCAAATCCCCAATTTGACCAATTTGATCTTACCTGCACTGTATAGTATTGTGAGATTATTTTAGCAGATATTAATTTTTTAAAGTTTTGAAACAGATCTAATGTTTTGATTTTTACAGTTTCGACAGAATAAGTTTTGTGATTTTCAGTTTTCATCATTTTGTGTGTTTGCACAATTTGCAGTTTCAAACAAGCAAACCATTAAACCCTAGTGTGGATGAAACTACTTTTTGCAACTTTTGAAATGCATTCTCAAGTAAACGGAAAAATGTTTCGAAAATTTCCCACTACACTATGCACAATCTACTGAGCTTACTATTACTACCATTTTAACTGAAAGCTCTCATCAAGACTAGGATACTCCTCTGCATGGTTTCCCTTCTAGACCTGCAGCACCATATCCGCTGCAATTCCTTCTGCAGAGCACCTCTCAAATCGTCAAAAGACCTGCCCCGTGATTGGCTACCTCTACGGGGGCATCTCCTTCAAATAGTCGCTTGCGGCTAGCGGCTCGTGCGCCACAGAGTGATATTGAATGCGGATGTGGGCTGCCACTCTTCAGCTCGCTGGAGACAAATTCCCGGGAGATACAAGAGCAAGGAGGTGAGGTAAAGGAAAGCCGCCGGAGGGGGAACTCGGGGGGCAGGAAAAGACCCATACGCAAGAGGGAGATCGCGGCAAAGAGAGAAAGAGAGAGAAACCTGTGTGAAAGAAAATGTTACATCTCAAGCTGGAGGGAAAGGCCGAAACGTCACACTGTGCGCCGACTGGGGGGAGAGAAAGCAGATTCGCGGGAAGCTACCGAAGTGCTCGGACCCGCAGGGCAACAGGGAAAGCGGGATAATGGATACGGTGAGTATAGGCGATAGACGAACGGTAGACAAAGCCCCGCAGGGACGGCACACTGCGCGCCTCGAGAAGCGTTCATGTACAAGAACATTCAGACGACACATCAAGAATGGCAGGCGCGGTGAAGATTTATTTTCCAACAATTCACAAATTTTGCCTTTTCAAAAATATTCCCTGCGATTATGTAACTGCTTAGAAATCTGAAAGCATGCTCACAACTTATTCAAACATCTGTTGGGAGTGGCAAAGCTAACTGATTTGGTGTATGGTTTCCGGCAAATTCCACAACAAATTATTTCTATATAATGGGATTTGATTCAACAGTATCTATTGCTGGGCCATGCTATTGCTGGGCCTCGCCATTTGAATGAGTTTGCCTCCAACATCCGTGGTCTTGATACGTAACATCTACCTTTAAAATAAAAGTCGTCTTAGTCCATCTTTTCCTATCCCCGTCGGTTTCTTTCTTCTTGCCTTTTTTCAAATTTTCTTTCTGTCAGTTCCTTGCCTACTTGTACAAGCGCTCTATGTTCTCATTTATTATTATTATTATTTTTCCCAAAATTCAGGCTCAATGATTTAAAAAATTGTTTCCCTCTTATCTTTATATGTGTAGAATGCAACCACATCAATTAATGAGCCTGATTGGTTTCGTGTTAGCATGTCTGTGAAAAAAAAAATAATTTGGCTTTACATATTGAAACAGTCTAATAATTTTGAATAACATCTCTGCTTTGTTAGAACAAGCGTTAAAGAAAATTCAGTAGAGGTCCATGAGTCCGGCACTGTTGTGGTCGAAGAGCAGATAGGGTGTGCACAGACGGACTTTTTTTGTACATTGTTAAGAGAGAACTTCAAACATTTGAAATGTTTTGGAGTGTCAATATTTATATATGGATATTAGTTCATCAAAATCAAATACATGAATTGGGAGAATCTTACTTTCAATCAAATCATGCCAAAATGCTTGTTGCAGTCACATGCAAAGATGTCCGTCCAAGATGCAAAAAAAAAAAAAAAATCAATAATTTTTCCTACTTCTTGACAGAAAAGAAAAAAATGTACTGGTTTATCATAGGCAGGCTTCAAAACAACTTAAGAAGCTGAAGTTCTACAATCAAATTTTCCTTTTTGCATTATATGCACATCATGGGTTACCAGAGACAATTATATCCACTTAGAGAGAGCAAAATTTTAGAGGTATGGAATTTTTTCAAAATTTGACTCGTGGATTGTGGCCGTCCGTGATCGTCCGTCCATTACAAGAAATTTTTGTTTGCCCTGTAAAAACCAGGAAAACTTACGATTTTTCAAAACCCTTCTCATATCGAAGCTGGAGTTATTGAGTAGATTCATCAACTATTCAAAATTAAATAAATTGCAAAGTTCTTCTCTCATTAGCTTTAATCATTCGTGCGTTTACAGTGGACGAAATTTCTGTCCGTGACACTTTTGTTTCGGACAATCTCTCAAAAATACACAGATTGTGTGGAAAATCTTTCTACCTGGGAGTAAGTCAACTACCCAAGCTAAATTGATATACTGATAATGTTTGTCAAGTTGAGGTGCGACGAATAAAATTGCAAAGAGTCTAAAATTTGAGAAATCTCAAATCTGCTGTCTTGTCCGTGCTGTGACCAAACATATCTTGATTCTGTTTTTAGCACAACCATGCCAACAGAGTTCATATGATTATATTGCTTAAATTTACAACACAAAAATGTCATGCAAGTATTTTTTAGCAGACTTTCGTTCTATCTAATGGTCAAAATATTGTCTGTCGTGACACCCGATCAGCTCTAATGGTATAGTACAATGCAATTGGAAAAACTTTACTGTCAACAGCCGCTAAAATAGTCCTATTGACCGTAACTATGGAACAATTAACAAAAATAGAAAAACATGAAGTATCCTTCAAGGCAAGCTCCCTACCACGTACAATAACAATTAGTCCCCCTACATCCAAAATCAGTAATTCAAAGGAGGAGTGGGCATTGGCATCAACCAGGAAGGGAACAAGAAACTAGAGCTTATGTGGCCATAGGCCACTGGTAAACAATCCGATGGTCAATAATGACCCCATGACATGCATGTCCAGAAGCCTTTGAGACCCCATGTAAGCCCAATCTTGGTAAAGGATCTGAAGCTCCTTAACGGGCTTTATCTGTCTTCTATAGACTGAGATATAGTCAATTTAGTCTCTTTTTTATGATTTTTTGGCAAAAAATTGACCTTGTATACCCCCTTAAGGACCTTGATCCTGGTATAAAAAAAAAACCTCGTGTACACAACAAAATTCATTGTTCGGCCCCAATTTTGCCAATAAAAACTTCTACTACGGTTAGTTCTGGAGATAAAATTCTTAAAAAATTATGACCTTAAAACCGGAAATTACCTTTAATAAAAAATACTTTGCCCCGAAAATAAAAATACTTGCATACAGCGGTAACATGATGCAGATCTGCAATTTAGTCCTGTACTATGTTTGGGTTTGAGATAAAAATTTTGAAATTTTGGAATATTTTGGGGTTTTGACGGAAGTGACCCCTTAATGAACCTTTGACACTCCTTATCCCTGAACCCCCCTATATGAAGCCAGGGTCAGTGGTTCCTGGTGAGCGCACCACTAATGACACTCCCATAGGATACACGCATTTTTGTACGTTTTCCGGTTACACTAAGATACAGCAACCCCTCAATCTTGAGACAACTCGTTTTGGTACAAAAATAAAGCGCTTTTCCTGAAGATTTTTAGGAAATTGTGCCTGAATATGTGTGTTGACCATCTACTTTTTCACGTTATTGTCACATTAAAAACGCAATAGCTCAATTTTACCACCCCGCATCACTCCTATCTCGGAATGACCACCCGTGCCCATCCTCGGGGTCGTATCTTGGGTTTGCGATGAAACCTGATTTTTGTTTCTCAAGTTTTCAGTGTTGACATTAATTTCTATCGTCAATGTGATATCATCGATTTGTAGCTCCCTTCTGAAGAAATTACCAGTAGAATCTTGTCTAAGCCTTGGACTTTTTTTAGAGAGAGCCGCTGCGTTATTACATAAAACGTGGACGAATTAGTGGTGCGCCCCCTTAAACACCCCATAGTGACGAGATTTTAAAATTAAGTATTCATGTAATTTTCTATATTTTTTTAAGTACAAACTGGCCAATTTGAATGCAATTGCTCGTGTAGTTTGCTTAGTACAAGTGCTTAAAATCGATATCAGTTTCTGAAATATCCGCAATCCGTCCTGTCATCACCGCATAACGGTTGCTTGGTGCAGCTCAGGTTGTGATGAATTTATAAGAGATGATGAATAATCGTCGGTACACGCTAATATCGGAAGAGTTGTACGTAATAAATATGCTGCCATTTTTGAAAAGTATCATTCATGAAAAAAGGGATATGTGAAAAATAATCTGACGTTTAGATTGCGTAAGTTTCCTTGATATAAGAAACAGTCGATCTGCAAAAAAAATGTCACAAATGAACTAATTTACAGGATTTCACTCATATGTTTCCCCAAGTCTGAGTTGTTAATTATCGAACTGTTTGGAATTATACAAAAGATTTAGTCTCTTAAAATTAATGATATAGGCCTATTTAGGCCCATTAAGGCAACCAAACCCCACTAAATTAATCTTTAATGAGAAAGTTGTCCCAATGCTGTATCTGCGTGGTTACCTATGCAACGCATTACGCGCAATAACAAGACACAACTTGCAGCCGCAGACGCACTGTTATCATTATTTTAAGGGGGTTGGTTGTTTCTCCCCGACAAGAAACAAGGACCGGGTGTCTCGGGCCGCGTTCCCTTCTTAGATCAAGAAGAACGGACTTTAAAAAGGCAGAAAACATACTCTCGAAAAGGACAACCCTTATTTTAAATGCGACATACAGAAATCTCTGTTTTGATCCATGCTTCTTAACACCAGACCATGTTTTTCGTAGCACTTATACATGTTTAAAAGGGCTATGTAGGCCTAGAACATAAATTGTATCTGCATGCACATAACGAAATGTTCCTTTTAGTTTTCTACTTAGAACCAGTTAGAGGGTTCTATTTAGGAAAGAGTTCTGAGTGGCACCCTCTAATTTTTAATGTGTGCAATATTAATTTATGGAGTAGAACTGGAACCGCACGCATTTATTTCAAACGTAAGTGCTATAGGCCCTAAGGGTCTTCTCACTGCTGTTGTGCAGCCCCCCCCCCACCACCGATCAACTTTGTGTCGTTGGAATTTTTTGGATTTTTTTATTTAACCATTTTCTACCAAAAACTTATGTCTTTGATGGGGTACATCATGTAAGCACGCAATAACAGGAAAAACTAGAAAACGGGTTATATTAACTCAAACCAGGGGCGATCGGTAACTTCATACATACTATCCTCAAGACTACCTAGCCTAGGCCTACTGACTGTCCGTACTGATAGCTTAGTCTTATACCGCCATTGATGGTACACATTTTGCCCACTAACCTCTGCTTGCTCACTCTAAATTTACATCTGCAGTTTCATTTCTACTCACGCACAGTTTTTTTTACCCACCCGAAATAACCAATCATAACCTCTCTAAAAATCAAAATATTTTGCAGGTATTTAGTGGTATTTACCACCGAGCACGTCCGATCATAAGCGTCTCTTATAAGGAAGCGCACCACTAATGACTCTCCCATAGTAATACACGCATTTTTGTACGAGTTCCGGTTACACTACACACCTCCCTGCATACTTGAAACATCGTGTTTGGTATCAAATAAAGCGCTTTTTCTGGAGATTTTTTTTTAGAAATTTTGCCTGAATATGTTGTTGACCATCTACTTTTCACGTTATTTTCACATTAAAACCCCAGACCATAGTCTCCCTTGTAACTACCCACCCGCATCACTCTATCTAGATTACCACCCGTGCACATCCGCGGCCGTATCTATCGTGGGTTTGCGATGAGACTTATTTTTTGTTTCTCATGTTATGCAATGTGACATAATTTCATCTTCAATTGGATATCATGCGATTTGTAGCTCCCGTATCTGAAGAAATGAACCATAAATCTTGTCTAACCTTGACTTTTTTAGCCGACTGACTTGCCGGGTATTTACAGTAAAAACGTGGATGAATTAGTGGTGCCCCCCTTCCTCTGAACCAGTTTGGTTTGATATCTGGCGTAATGCTGTAGAAGAAGATAATTTTGGTAACAAAATTACAATATTGACGCCTGTTGACCTTTGCACCTCTATAACGTGAAAACCGGCCTGGGTCACGAATAGGGTCAATTGTACTTTTTCTGTTATTACGATATCCCGAGGATTATTCCGGTCAAATTTCAGTTCAATCGGGGCTTGTTTGGTAAATTTGACCTTTGACCTTGACTTGACCTTTGTGGTGGAGACTATCATAGACCCCGTTTACCATTAATGTTTTACATCACTGTATTAATAACGGTCTTTATCTGTCCCTATAGGCTGAGATAAATCAATTTGGTCTTATTTTTAGCATTTTTTGGACAAATTGACCTTTTGACTCCCCTTAATGACCTTTGAATGATCCGGGTATAAAAAAACCTCGTTTACAAAAAAATGCCCTTGTTTCAATGAAATACAAAAATTCTACTACGGTTAGGTGTTTCTGGAATAAACTTCTTGAACTATTGACGCATAAAAAACCGGAAATGACCTTAATGACCTTTGACCTCCCATAAAAATACCCTTGCATACACCAGGTAACATGAATTCAAATCTGAAAGTTAAGTCACTGTTCTATGTTTTGGTTTTGAAATACAAATGTTTTGAATATGTTGGAATATTTTTTTGGTTTTTGACTCGAAGTGAACCCCTTAAATGACCTTTTGATCCTGAAACTGTGGACAACCCGGACACTGCCTGGTAACAATACATGTGCTCTAATGACTTTACCGTTACGTAATTTGTAGGACAGCGATTTTTCGAATATTTTTCACACATTTGTTTTGCTTTCCACCGAAATGACCCTTAATGAACCTTGACTCCTTATCCCTGAACACCCCATAGAAGCAAGTGTCAGTGGTTTCCTCTGACCAGTTTTAGTTGATAATCGGCGGCGTAATGCTGTCGAAGAATATATTTGTTAACATTAAAGGACATATTTGAAAACCTGTGGCGAGGTCAAAGGGTCTGATGGGGGTCAAAGTCATATGGCCGGTGATGGTTCCCGCGGAGCGGTCATTTGGTGCAAACCTGGTCACTTATTGGTCAAGCCACTACTGATCTATACCACATAAAAGAAAGAAATGAAAGCAAGAAAAGAAAGAAAGAAAGAAAGAAAGAGAACGAAGAAGAAATAAAAAAGAAAGAAGAAAGAAAGAAAGAAAAGAACAAACGCTAGTAAACAGAACACAGCTATTTGTTGGCATCGGCTGTGTAAAAAGGGCAAAAACAACATTTACAAAAATGGTTTTTATTAAGTGCCCCACGCAAATACAACATCTAACATTTCTTGGGTTCATGGGAACTCATCTCAACACACCTAGTTTCTAAAATTGCACTTTGAATCAACACATACACACCATTTTAATGTGATCGGTATCGGTAATTTTGATATACAATACCTATAGAGTACTCTACAAATTATTTCCATTAATTGAAAAACCATAATTTGGGTCCAGCTTCAGGCCCAAATATTTGGCAGATGAAATGAGAAAAATGCACCTTTGCTGCAATACAAAATCTTTGGGTCAGATGGTATGACCGGTGGGTCAGTGCGAGATGAGATAACGGTAAAGGTAGTCCCATACGTCTGGGGGCATGTCAATTAGAGGCGGCATTGCAAACCTCACGTAGTGACCCTTTAAGCAACGATGTGTGATTCTGAGAAATGCAAAAATACAACATTTTTTTTCTAAATTTGCTCATACTTAATGAAAGAAAAAGGATTTTTACCCGCAAAAGATCAGTCTTCAGCTTTTCAGCAAAGACAAACCACACACCGAAAACAAAAAGTCCCTCACAACCCGGGGGGATCATTCTTCATAGACAAGGGGGTATCATCCGTGTCCACGAATCCACGTAAAACGGGTAGTTTTTTCAGGATCAGGTACATTACGTACGTTCACGTGAAAGGTTCTAAAATCACCCAAATAATGAAAAGGGTTATATTTTTCCTAAATGAGGACTTACGCATTTAGGTGCCTATATTCATTCAGCATAAAAAAAGGGGTTCGGAGTCTGTATTTGCCTTCAAACCTGTGCTTTCAAATCACTAAATTCCCAAATTTTTCCAGCGCTATACGCGCGGTAAGAAACACTACACATGATTTTTAGTACAGGCAACACCCTATTGGTTTGACTTGAGAATGACGACTCCTTTAGTGATTTCCCTGACTTATGTCGCTATACAAAATAGTTCTATATCACTTACCCATGAAACGAACAACGTTTTAGCAATTAAACGCATAATATTAAATGTCAGTCAATTCTAGGTTTAAATTTTCTTAAAATAACTTTTGGGACATACTTTGGGTCATAATTGATTTCGGCCATTTTCAGGAAAATTCCGATTTATTCGCTGCCTGCAAATGGCGGAAATTAGTGCCGAAAATAACGTTCGTCTATAATGTGAATTCTCCCGGATCCTTAGACCGCATAGGAAATGGGTCTTTAAAACTAAATACTCCAAGGTTTCAGCGACCCACTCCGTGCCGCTTACGACCTCTCCAATGAACGCCTTTAATATTTATGATTAGTTCAAATAAAACCTTACATGCATCACCTACTTTTACTGTTTATACCGTCGATCATCGGCCTATATGCTGTTCAGTACGTTAGAGCTACTACCAATATTCAAATATTTTTTAATCAGAATTTGCATGAGAAATATATTTTATAAAGTCAAACATTGCTTGGCAAGGGTTTCGCGCTTCTCGTGAGAGAGAGCGCCTCCCTCTCCTCCCTATCCCCGAGATATTTTCTGAATTACACCAAGCCAGACAAGCCTCTCTGGTTTCCCAAAGAATATGGTTTGGTTTTTACGTATAAAGGGGTAATAATAGCATCAATTACTTGCTTAGGGTAAGTGAGAAAGACAAATATCTTGTTTAGGTATGCCAAAATGCGCTACAGACTGATACTGGGTTTAGGGGCGCAAATTTCATCAAGTACTTGTTTAGCTAATTGCGCTGCTGGACGTGTTTTAAGGGGTTTGAAAAATTCAAGCTTTCGAAAATACGTATTTAGGGTGCTTTGTGATGCTTGGACACGGATGATACCCCCCCTTGTATTGAGAAGTTGCCCCCCCGGGCCTCACAAATTATTGGAAACAAGATAGGACAAGGCAAACTATTAAACGCCTTAGACACTACCAGTAGTACAGCCAAAAGAGTCAATATTTGATATTTGCAGGAGTAGTTTAAAACTTGCCACATAGTCTGAAGAATTCTCATAGGTGATATTTTTCAAACTGAAAATTGACAGAAAGAAAAAAAAACACAATGTTCAATTAAATGTTGCAGTACATGGAGACTTACTGAATCTTTTTTTTGGGGAAAATATTTGGGCTAGGTCCTGACATATTTTGTCAAGCTTATTGTCATTTGAAAACTCACTATTTTTTTAAATTTTGGTTTAAATGGCAGTCTAATCTTGCTCATTTTAAGGGCAACTGGGAAATGAAAAATACTTATTGGTGAAATACCCCCCCCCCCCCTCGGTGCAGCCACACTGGTTTCAGTTAAGTAATCTGTAACAGAAAGTAATGACTAAAATATCCCATTTGTGGTCAATATTTGTTAAATATGTCAGAATACCTAACTTCTTCTACAGACATGCAAAAAATGACTGATAGTAACCTTTAAATCACTGATATTGCCTTTAAAAGCAAAACTCCAAAATGTGCTCAAACTCTGAATGGTGCACATACAAACACTTATGCACACGCACGCACGCACGCACACACACACACCACACACTAATATGCACATACACGCGCACACACCACCATGCATCAAATACATACATACAGCATATTTCACCTTCTCACCTTCTTGCCAGTGTTCAGTGCTTAAGTTGCCCAAATAGATTGCATGGTAAGACGATGAAAGTAGCATTTCCTACCATGAACCTCTGTGTGGGTGGGAGTGTACAATAAAATCGGGGGGCGCATAGCTAATGTACGGTGCCGACTTACTCTCAATAAAACAGTGCTTCTGGGGGTGTGAGGTTTTATAACCAACCCACGAGGGAGAAGACATGAATACCTTACTTAATTTGATGAGAAATATAAGATGAAACACCTTTTTTTGTTTTTGGCAATTCAATTTTTTGTTTTCTTTTTGGTTACCGACATCAATGCTTATGTAACATTAAGGGTGTTTTAGGAGCGTTATAGCTTTTAATGGGTTTTCTCTGAGGGTACTGCCTGGTACTAGTGGCCCATTAGTAACAAATCCTTGTCATTGCTTTTTTACCAGTTAACATATTCCGGATGAATGAAAGGGTCTTACGTATGCTTTTCCAAAACCTGTCCCTTGTGAACCTAAATAGTCTCAATGCCCATGGCCAATTAAGACCTATCAGTGATTTGCTAATTAGCAATCGAAAAACTCATCAAAAACGATTTTTGATGTATTTAACAAGTCAGGTATCCTAACCTACCCTGCAAATTAGAAGACCAGAAGCAAACCTTATAAGGACAGAATCAGAGATTTTTAAGTCCATTACTGTCCCGTTCGGAACTTACTACAACAACGTAATTGAATGGAGAATCGTATCTTGAAACACTGCCCGTTTTCTTCCTTTTTCTGTCATTCTACAGCTGGAAAGGGTACCTATGAGAATTCTACAGACTTATCCTTCCCTTGTAAGCTATTTCCTGCAAGTTTCAATATTTTTTTCAAATCACTGAATAAGTGTCTTTAAGGTACTCAATTGGCATGTATATTAAAAAAACATTCCCTGCTTATTGATATATTTATGACCCCAATCCTAAGTCAGTTTTGTTAATGCATATCGATATGCAGCTACTGAATTGTGTCCTCGTGGATGAGCTTTCTATGTGTGGTATCAATCTTTTTTTGCACGCCCCCCCCCCATTCCCAAATACCCAATAGAAAAGAGTACTGCTTGAAAATTTGTAAATATATTGTTCTAATTATTCTCAATTGCATGTCCTTCATCCACTGTAAAAATAGTAATTTCATGATAGGAAGCCAGAAACTGTATGCAACGCAAATTTGAATTCAGCAGGATTTGAACCAGCAACATCTGGCTTCCGAGTTCCATCTCTCCATCTGAACTATCAAGCCCTTAAGAAAGGGGCTGACAAATATCTGTAATAACCATCTCTTTGCGCCAGTTCTTATCAGGACCATTTTTAGTACTAATTACTTTAAGATAAAGGAAACCAAATTTGAATATCCGTTTTATATTCTGTGAAAGTAGAGAACTGTTTTTACAGATCAAAGTTGCTTTTCTTTTAGTCTATAGTTTATGGCCCTGTTGTTTTTGTGACACATCCCTCTTGTACACATTTCTCTTCATCTAAATGGTCCTGTGTCCCTTTACACAAACCCCTTAGCCTGATCTGATTAAATTTGGACTCCAAAGACTGGTTCGGATCCCTTTTAATGACATTAGTTACAGATCCATATGCCAAATGTCGTACAGGGAAAAAATGAAATCAAGATTTGAGTTATTGAACTTAATTTGTTCTCTTCATACAGGATGTGTATGGGGATAGCACAAACTATAATATGCCCTGGTAATTCAGGGAGCATGTCAGCACAAGCCACGGGCTGCCAGGTCCGACCAGCAATGGCCTCTGGCTACTTGACTATCCCTGGACTTATCCCAATGACTCTAGAACTATTACAGTTCGAAGGGAAAATATATTCCAGTATATTAGAGAGGCATTGTGTGATTATCTCATTCACCCAACTGGCTAGAAAAATTAAATCTTCAAGGAATTTTGTAATTTCTGTCCACTGAAGGTTTGTTAATCATATATATTTGGTGATCTAGTGACTAACCCTTGTGCCCCATCTACAGGTTTCTCCCGGGAGGTCGTGAAAGAATAAGGGAAGAGGGGAAAGAGAAAAGTCGGAAACTCTGGTTGGTCTCGAACCATGGGCCCCACTCCCATGACTGGTGATATCACACTACGGCGGTGTTGCTGGCCTGGCCAGCGATTTTGTGCCCATATGTGTCTTCGTACGTTTGATAACTTCATCGCTGCATCCGGGACTTTGTGCATTTTTCTCACTCAGTGCATTGTGTGTTTTTGGTGTTTGGTGGCTTTAGGGTTAAAGTTGTAGGTTTAATTCCTACACAGGTGCATGCCACTGTTTTTCCCGAGTGGTGCACCCAATCACTAATAGCCTTGTCCCCTGAACTCCCGATTTTGCATAGCTCACACACACTGCTCTCCGAGTTTTACATAACAGTTGCAGTTTATAGTCCACTGTGATATTTTGATGTGTCAATTTGTGTCTTCAAATTGAAGACTATCCCCAAAATTATCAATTCAAAGTTTCACTGTGTGTAAGCCTATAGGATGTAGTGTGAGTGACCGCATAAAATAAGAATTTTATTAAATTTGTCAACAAAGAAATGAGGTTTTGTATGAAACATTTTTGTCATAATAAAATTGATGAAGTGACACATGGGGACAGGCTGAAGATCTGCCGGTACACCTTTATATGATATGCATCACAGACTTCTTCTTACAACATTATTCCCAAATGACAGGGCTGCATATGCAACCTGCTTGTTTGGATTTGGTTGGAGTTGAGAGCTGGGGCTGGGGGTTGGGGTTGTGGACTGGGGGTTGGAGGATATGGTTGAGCACTGTAGAGGTTGGGTCGAGGGCCGAGAGTTGAGGATTGAGGGCTGAGAGGCGGTTGAGGGCTGAGAGAGGTTGGGAACTGAGAGTTGAGAGTGAATTGAGGGCAAGGAGTAGAGAGGGGTTTGAGGATTGAGAGTTGAAGGGAGGTTGAGGGCTGAGAGTTGAAGGGAGGTTGAGGGCTGAGAGTAGAGAGGAAGGGCAGAGGACTGAGAGTTAAAAGGGTTTAGTTGAGGCCTGAGAGTTGAGAGGGTTGCCTCTTTGCTATCTTGCCTAAAGGATGTCATCCTGAATTACTGTGGCTAGATCTATGAAACTTAATTAAATCAAATTTCATTGGGATCATTTTATGTACATCTTGGAATATTGTTCATCTATGTGTTTTGTTTTGGTGTTCTTACATTACATTTATTGAAGGAAAGACTTAGAAGATAATTTTCATGATAAACAGAAGATTCCAAGAAAAGCTTAGATTAGCAGCTAAATACAAAGTCACTTTAAATCAGAGCTGAGGGGCTAAGTATCTTGAAAAGTAACAACTTCTACATGCACAGCACACTGTCAAAGACAGCTGAACAGATATCTGATTGGAAGAGATAGATCACCAATGATACAAGCATTACATTTCACACCGGGGATTCAGCAACAACAAATAATCCATGTGCAAATGCACGGTGTTCACAAATGTATTCTCAGAAAACCCTGCACTGAATCAAAAATCTTTAAGCGATGTGGAAGATGCAGTATGACACCTTCAACTAACACCTGGGGCTAACTTGAAATCTTAAGATTGGCTACTGATCAAGATAACAAGAGAACATTTTCTCAAGTATTAAATATTGCAGTTTTTAATATAAACAAGCCTTGAGGTTTGAAAAATCTTACACTTTAAATCTACAAAGTGAAGAAATCAGTAAAAAGTCAATTGTGTATTTCCTGTTTTAATGAGAATTAAAAAAAATGTTCCTAGAAAACCCTGCTCTTGATAAATCTCAAGATATTACATTTGCCCAGGTGAGAGCGACCGATTTAATGCCTGGAGCTAATTTTGATCTCTGAATTGGAAAGTGATTAAGAGCAACAGAAGTAGCCTTTCTTATGATTTGTAATTTGCAATTTTCTTTTAAAATGGACAACTTTAGCATCTCACTTTGTGCATGGAGATTGAGAATCACTAGCAAGAGAGAGGGGAGAGAGAGGGAGATAGAGAGAGGGGAAAAAAAAAAAAAAAAAAAAATATCCGTTTTATTCTTGTGAGAAAGTAGAGAACTGTTTACAGATAAAAAAAAAAGTTGCTTTCTTTTTAGTCTATCAGTTTATGCCTGTTGGTTTTGTGACACATCCCTCTTGTACACATTTCTCTTCATCTAAATGGTCCTGTGTCCCTTTACACAGACCCCTTGGACTGATCTGATCAAATTTGGACTCCAAAGACTGGATCGGATCCCTTTTAATGACATTAGTTACAGATCCATATGCCAAAAGTCGTACAGGGAAAAAATGAAATCAAGATTTGAGTTATTGAACTTAATTTGTTCTCTTCATACAGGATGTGTATAGGGATAGCACAAACTATATTATGTCCTGGTAATTCAGGGAGCATGTCAGCACAAGCCACGGGCTGTCAGGTATGACCAGCAATGGCCTCCGCTGCTTGATTATTCCTGGACTTATCCCAACACTCAAAAACTAATTTATTAGAGTTTGAAGGGAAAATGTATTTCAATATATTATAAAGACATTTTGTGATCCTCTCATCTCCCCTACTGGCTAGAAAAAGTTGAGATTTTTACTTTATAGGTCTACCTCTCCTTGTTTGTAAATTCAATCTGCAAGCCATTTTGTAGTTTCTGTCTATTGAAGGTTTGTTATTCATATATATTTGGTGACCTAGTGACTATTAAAGTGGTAGACGTTTCATATAGTCCCGAGGATGCAAATGAGGTATTCCGTCAAGCGCTACTGCACAACATCATACAGGGCATGATGGAATCAATTGTAATACCTCATTTGCATCCTTGGGACTTCTAAATGAAATGTTTACCATTTAAGTTGTGGGTTTGATTCCCACACAGGTGCATGCCACTGTTTTTCCTGAGTGGTGCACTGGTGACGCTTGTTAAAGGTCCATTGCCCAATCACTAATAGCCTCATGGCCTTGTCCCCTGAACCACAGATTTTGCATAGCTCACACACACTGCTCTCCGAGTTTTACTCAACAGTTGCAATTTATAGTCCACTGTGATATTTTGATGTGGCAATGTGTCTTCAAAATGACTATCCCCAAAATTATCAATTCAAAGTTTCACTGTGTGTAAGCCTACATGATGCAGTGTGAGTGACAGCATAAAATAAGAGTTTTATTAAAGCAATATTGGCACATTTTTTGAATTATTCTAGTACAAATTCCTTCGTTTGTGACACATAGACACTTTCGAGCTTAACCATTCACAGGTATAGTTTACTAGCCAGTTACCAATGCAACCGTGTAAAAATCTCCAAATTTTTGAAAAATCGGGGGCGCCCTTCAAAAAATGTGCTAATATTGCTTTAACTTTTTCAACAAAGAAATGAGGTTTTGTATGAAACATTTTTGTCATAATAAAATTGACGAAGTGAAACATGGGGACGGGCTGAGGATCTTTTGGTACACCTTCATATGATATACATCAGAGACTGCTTATTACAACATTATTCCCAAATGACATTGACAAGGCTGCATATGCAACATGCTTGTTTGGATTTGGTTGGAGTTGAGAGCTGGGGCTGGGGTTGGGGTTGTGGACTGGGGGTTGGAGGATATGGTTGAGCACTGTAGAGGTTGGGTCGAGGGCCGAGAGTTGAGGATTGAGGGCTGAGAGGCGGTTGAGGGCTGAGAGAGGTTGGGAACTGAGAGTTGAGAGTGAATTGAGGGCTAAAAGTTGAGAGGGGTTTGAAGGTTGAGAGTTGAAGGGATGTTGAGAGCTACGAGTAGAGAGGAAGGGTGGAGGGCTGAGAGTTAAGGGGTTTGGATGAGGCCTGAGAGTTAAGAGGGTTGCCTCTATACTATCTTGCCTAAAGGGTGCCATCCTGAATTCCTGTGGCTAGATCTATGAAACTTAATTAAATCAAATTTCATTGGGATCATTTTGTGTACCTCTTGGAATATTGTTCATCTATGTGTTTTGTGTTGGTGTTCTTACACTACATATCTTACAAAGGAAAGACTTATTTGATGATAAACAGAAGATTCCAAGAAAAGCTTAGATTAGCAGCTAAATACACAGTCACTTTAAATCAGAGCTGAGGGGCTAAGTATCTTGAAAAGTAACAACTTCTACATGCACAGCACACAGCCACAGACAGCTGAACAGATATCTGATTGGAAGAGATAGATCACCAATGATACAAGCATTACATTTCACACAGGGGATTCAGCAACAACAAATAATCCATGTGCAAATGCACGGTGTTCACAAATGTCTTCTCAGAAAACCCTGCACTGAATCAAAAATCTTTAAGCGATGTGGAAGATGCAGTATGACACCTTCAACTAACACCTGGGGCTAACTTGAAATCTTAAGATTGGCTACTGATCAGGGCAAGAATAACAAGAGAACATTTTCTCAAGTATTAAATATTGCAGTTTAATATAACAGCCTTAGTTTTGAAAAATCTTACACTTAAATCTACAAAGTGAAGAAATCATTAAATTCAATTGTGTATTTTCCTGTTTTAAATGAGAATTAACAAAAAAGTTCCTAGAAAACACTGCTCTTGATAAATCTCAAGATATTACATTTGCCCAGTTGAGAGGCGACCGATTAATGCCTGGAGCTAATTTTGATCTCTGAATTGGAAAGTGATTAAGAGCAACAGAAGTAGCCTTTCCTTAAAGTTGAATTTTGCAATTTTCTTTAAAATGGACAACTTAGCAATCTCACTTGTGGGGCATGGAGATGAGAAATCACTAGGCAGAAGATAGGGAGAGAGAAGAGAGAGGGGGAGGGGAGGAGAGAGGGAGGAGGGGGAGGGGATGGAGATAGATAGAAAAGCAAAACTGGTGAAAAGAGGAGCGACCGTGGGTGGGTCATAGATAGAGACAGAGGAGAGCGAGACCAGGAGAGGAGAGAGAGACAGTAGAGGCGAGAGAGAGAGAGAGGGGAGAGAGAAGGGGAGAGATGGGGAGAGAGAGAGACATATAAAATAGATATACAGTTCTTAAGTAAAAATATTTCCTATCCTTGTGAATGTTGAACTCAGCCTTGATAGTTGTAAATTTTGTATTATACATAACTGGTTTTACAATCCTGTTTTTTGGCTACATTAATTTAAAAATATCTTGATTTTGAAAATTTGTGTTGAGTAAGCCACCACACCACAGAGTAAATGCTTTTGCAGTGCATCTGCAGATCAAATCCTTTTAGCTATATACTCTTGGTAATACCTGGAGATAGTTTGTGCATATGATGTATTATATTAAATGAAACATTATCTGAGCAGATACACACATACTCAAATCAATCAGCCCATTTTCTTTGAATTATTATCAAAGTAAACACTGGAGATACTTATGACATGTAGTAAAAACTAATTTAGACTAAAACTGTGATTTCCCCACGTGGAGCAGATGAAAGACCCCACTTGAGAATGAGAATGGGGACATCTTTTCTCTCTTTTTAATGCCTCAATTTACTTATATGCACTGGTACTAGTATTTTAATTTGCGGATCTGTTTGCAAATCTCTTGTTATGATATCAATGCACAAACAGTACAATGACTGCTACTTGCAATGCAGTCTAACATATTAAAGTCAGTTTGATATGTTCATAGCATTTCTTAAGGATGTACAGAGCCTTTGATCAATTTATGAGAAATCTTACCTATTTCTACAAAAGTAAATACAAATTTGGGGCAGAAGTAGTACAGATTATGATGAAAAATCTCTGTGGAAGTTAACCTGCCCAAGGGTAATACAGGCCAGTTTGAATGGTTATCCATATTTTTTAAAGGGCCATGGTCCAATCACTATTAGCCTCGTCCCCAGATATATCCAGAAGTGGTCAAAATTTTGGTATCTTAAGAAAGCTATTTTTTTCATTTACCCTATGAAATCTTAGGGCTAATGGAAGTTTAGTTTGGAAGTCGTGTGCAAAAATGTGCCCCATTTTGGTCGACCATTCTATGGGCTTACAAAATTGTGTTTTTAGCTCTCACATCAAAACGGATTGAAATATCGGCATAAAACTATACAGATGGGGTTTTGGGGTGAAGGCACTTCTATCAAGATGACAACTTCATATGCTTTTAAATCAGGCCATTATCCCTTTAATGTAATTAACCAATAAACATATCAAGGAAAGCTTAAAATATGCAGACAGTTATATAGGTCTATTTGATTGGTTAATCGGAAGGGTATATCAAGTAATAAGCCAATCAAATACTGTAAGAAAGGTGGTAGTCTCACAGGGTGGCTAATCACATTAAACTACCTTAGGTTATTCCATTTGAGACCCATAACCCCCCCCCCAAAAAACAACCTCACCATAATCCTTTCACAGAGAGTGGGTAGACCATTTCAAATTGACGTTATCCCAATGGGCCATGCAGTTGTAACTATAATCTCCTGAGAAGTCAAAGAATAATGATAATATTTTACTGTCCAGCGGAAGTACGAAGTAGCGACGCGGGGGTATACTTTGAACCGACTTTCAGCGCGCGCGTGGGCAGGCACCAAGCGCGCTTGCAACACTCAAGCCGGTTACTGGTTACGCTCTCGCGCGTTCGTCCACTTATTATTCAGACAAGACAAAAGTATAGTATAGAAATAAATGTCGGATTACCAGCTGCATTACCAGTGTTTCGTACATGTTTTAAATTAAGGCCCAAAATTTTGGAATGAATTGCCAAAACATGTTAAAGATTCAAAAACAATCAACCAATTTAAAAGGAAATTAGTTTATCTTTTGAATTCGTAATCACTAAATTTTACTTCATGTGTTTTTGTGGTTATAGGCTATCATTTAGACCTCTATTCATTTATTGGTATTTTTAAATCATGTGTTGTCACTAGGACCAAGTTACGTCACTTGTACTTCTCCTGCTTGTACTTCTCCTGCTTGCACACTTATCATATTTATTGTTTATGTAATTGTTGTTTTAAAGGTGCAACGAGCGATTTCACATAACAGGTGTTCCTAAAAAATGTGAAAATTCTGATTTTTGCAATTATGTAAAGCTTTCTATCCAAATATCCCCATCCGAAAGGATTAAGCCGACAATTATTTCTTTGGTACCAAAATTGAGAAATTTCTAATTTCCTATAGGAGCAAATATGAATTTCAGCTTATATTTTATATTGAAATATAAACATATAAAAATCACCTTTTGTTTTCAATTTTAAGACATTTCTGTAGCCAAATAAAAGATAATAGATCTATTTTGTGTGTAATCTATATGAAACCGCTACATATAGCAGAAAATATAGATGCCTTAAAATCTCTTGTTGCACCTTTAATGTCAAGGTGGTACAATTTTTTATGGGCATTTGCTTTCTTTTGTACCTCCTCCATCTGATGTCTTTTTGTTTTGTGTTTTGACTTTACTATTGTAATTTTCCACAGGTTCCTGGCCAGTTCTAGTCCAAAACATCAAAGTATTTGCCTTTTGCCATTTTTTAATCATAATTCATCATTTTTAATGAAGAACAAATTAAAATCCATGTGATTTTTGACATTTTGAAAGCCTTTTTCATTTAAATCAAATCAAAGTGGATTTTGACATTTTAGAAGCATTTTTAGTTCAAAAAATCAAATCAAAATACATCTAATTTTTGACATTTTTAAGCATTTCCAGTCAAATTCCCTGCATTATATACCACAGGGCCACCACATTGTTAAAGTAAACTAACCAAATTCAGGAAGGCATAGTATGTGGCTTCGCATGTCCTTAAACACAACCGTCATTGCACGCATCAGCTCCAATTGGCTTTTATTGAACTAGTTCACGATATTAAACTAGCAGTCGAGATATAGGTCAACTATTAATAGTATGCACTGTATCATCAATTCATTTGCCCTATATTTAGCAAATTCCCGTGGTTGTATAGTACTGCTGCTTTCAGTGAACCCCAGCTTTAATTCAACCCCCATAGCATATGACGTAACATCCTAGTCAATTTTTCAGGCAAAGTTAATTACATTTTTACAACAGCTTTATGTTTTCAATTACCATGACTTGCTGGAACAAACATCATCATACCAAGTCTTAACTCCTAATTTCTTGAAAAATCTACTCTTAAGAATTGATCACATTCCAGTAGAAGTTAGCTTTTCCAAATCGACACTGCTCTTAAGTACTTTCTACAATTTAATTACCTCCTACTTTAGGTTTGTGAAAAAAATATCCTTGAGAGCCCAGCGGAGATTTACCAGCTTTCGCATAAATCATAATAATCCACCGCCCGAAGGTAGAAAGGTACGGCGGTGTTTAGTCATATACGGATGGACGGAGATGGGATATTAGAGGTGCAATAATATGGTTCGCACTTTCTTGCATAATTGAAAATCAATCGTGGGTTTTGCATTATTTGAGGTCATGCACTTGGATTCCCATGGGTGATGACACTTATGTTTGCATGCTTTTAATTTGGCTGAAAGGTTAAAATAACAATATAAAATTGTAATAAAATGCAGTTTTTTTGTTTTACTCCTTTTATTTCCCATTTCTGAGGAACATGCAAGGAACATTACTGTGGTGTGCCATAATTTATTAATATGTATGCATTTAAAATCAGAGCTGTTCCTAATCGATAAGGTTAAGATGTCAATTTTTATTCAATCGGCATCTTCAAATTCTTGATTCCTGACCAATTTAGCAAAGATGAGATGACTCTTTAATTAAACAATAAGTGTAAAAGAGGGGAGTCTATGTAGACCCAACATTTGTTTTTTTTTGTGTGCCATGTTTTAACACGAAATTATTTTGTCCAAAATTTTATGTAAATGCCTAAATATCAGTTGTGCATATTTTGGAGGCAAAAAAATATGCGAGCAAAGATGAGATGGGGATTTTGAGCAGAACAGAGAGAGCAATGATGAGAGCGGTGTGTGGTGTGAAGTTGGTGGATAGGATGAAGACTGAGGACTTGATGCAAATGTTGGGTTTGGAAAAAGCAGTGGACCGGTTGGCGAAGGCGAATAGTGTATGTTGGTAAGGACACGTGCTGAGGAAGGATGACGGGCATGTTTTTAGAAGGGCTTTTGAGTTAGAGATGGGTGGTTTGAGGAGGAGGGGACTACCCACTGATTGGCTCAAAAAATCGCTTACATTTCCATTGTGACCAATCAGCAGCTAGTAAACATGAGATTAAATGAAAATGCTTATTTTAAGGAAAATTAACCAAAATCTGTTGCAAGATGGTCAAAATACACCATGACCTCTTCAACTGAAATGACACAAAAGAAATTTTGAGAGGAAATTCAATCAAAATGAGAAGGGAAACTCTTCCAGGAAACAAATTAATAAAATCCTATCAACCCACACCCTCTGCTTCATTAATCAATTCTCTAGCACCACTGATGGCAAAATTTGCCGATACTTTCGCTTCAACAACTCGCAGTTGATGTAATAACAATCTGGTATCTTACCACCATCATGTTTCAAGCTTCAAATTTCTCTCAGTTTTACAAAAAAAACAACACATCTAATGGCTAAAATCACTACTTGCATAAAAATACCTTTAAGGGTACAAAGACATGCTCCTGTGGGTTTTAATTAAAGACACTATCATTCAGTGATTCACCCAAAAGATAGAAAATATTTGAAATTTGTAGGAATTGCTTAAAAGTGAAGGATGCGCCTGTAGGACTCTCATAAGATATATTTTCCAACTGAAAAAATGATAGAAAAGAAACAAAACAGCAGTGTTCAAAGATATGAATTTCCATTCAATTATGTGTTATAGTGAGTGTCCGTACTGACAGTAATGACTAAAATATCCAATTTTGTCCTTATTATGTTGCTTTTTGACTTATCACTTGCAGGGTATGTCAGGATACGTATACTTGTTACAAAATGCAAAAATCTGATTTGTGATTTGTTTTTTATTTAGCTAATCCCTGAGAGTGCTTTTAAAGCAATAATATCATGATACTGACCCTCAATTTTAGATGTTTTTGGTCCTGTTGGGTTGGTGTTTAACGAAAACTTCCTCAAAGTGATTTAGCCGTAAATGATTTACGACAACAGTGTGACATAATTTTTATAATTAAAATCATGCAGTTGTCAGGTGAATCATACATTGGCAATGATGTCACTGTTAGTAAAAATAAGGTATACACATTTCTCCTGGCATTTTCACATCATGTAAACATCTAAAAATCTTTTAGTGATATATGCCTATGAATAGCTGACATTTGTGAAAAATATTTTTATTTACGTCAACGGCTTTAACTGCTTTTCTGTATCTCAGCTCAAGTTATATATAGTCCCAAACTACTCTCACTTTCAAAATTTGATATTGAAACTTGGCCAATAGCATAAAGCAATCATGCTACAATGGTGACAGGTCTGTCATTCTATTTTTACCCTTACTATACCATGTTTGGAGTTATTGTTTATATCTGTAATTTGAGAGTGTGACACCTATTTGCAAAATGAAATTTGGGTGTTTCATCATGAAAAACAATCCTGACTACAGGATATAATTTTCTGTTTCATAGGAAAGGCAAGTCACCAATTCATTTGAATCTAAAACGAACCCATAATTCAAGTGGTAATTGCGTGTATTACAATAACCAACAGATAACTGTATAATTTCCGGTGTAAACTGTAAACAAAACATATTTCAGATTTTAGCATCACAATGGGAAAAAAGTCAGCCAAAACATTTTGCTGATATGAAAACACAAAGTTTCAAATCATACCAAAATCTCAGGTTTGAAGGGGTGAGTGGCAGAGTCGAGGATGAAGCCAAGCCAGAAAGTGTGCAATTGAAAAATTTAATTAAAAGTTCTAAAGGATCAGTGGCAACAAGTGAACTATTGATGCTTGGAAATAAAAATGTTCACAAACTCCCTCTCTTAAAGGTGGATGACCCAATCATGGTGTGATTTCATGTGATGTTTTCTCCCTCCCTCGCATGGAAACATAATCACTGAAAAAACATCTGCTTACAAATTTTGAGTTAATCGGCCTATTTGTTTTGTAGAAGCAAAAATGTATACTAAATTGGTCCACAGGGCAGTGTGTGTGTTAATTAATGTGGTCGACCATTTTTGGAGACACTTTTGTTCATAGCATCAAAAGGAAACATTTCCTTGGCCTTAAAGGTGAAACGAGAGATTTCACATAACAGGTGTCCCGAAAAATGTGAAAATTCTGATTTTTGCACTATTGTAAAACTTTCCATCAAAAATATCCCCATCTGAAAGGATTAAGCTGAGAAATGTTTCTTTGGTACAAAAAAGTGAAATTTCTAATTTTGTAAGGAGCAAATACGAAATTCAGCCTATGTTTTATATTGAAATATAAGCAAATCAAAATCGCCTTTTTTTCTCTCTTTTAAGACATTTCCGTAGCCAAATATAAGGTAAGAAATCTATTGAGTGTCTAATCTATATGAAATTACTATTATGACACAATATTTGGGTGCCTCAAAATCTCTCGTTGCACCTTTAAAGTCACTATCGGTGATTCACCGAAAAGATAAAAAAAATATTTGAAATTTGCATGAATAGCTTAAAAGTGAAGGATAAGGCTGTAGGACTCTCATAAGGTATAATTTCCAACTGAACAATTCACAGAAAAGGAAGAAAACAACAGTGCTCAAAGATATGAATCCCCATTCAATTACGTGTTGTAGTAAGTGTCCGTACGGACAGCAATGACTAAAATATCCGATCTTTTCCTTATTATGTTGCTTTTAGACTTAACACTTGCAGGGTACCTATACTTGTTACACAAATGCAAAAATCTGATTTTTGATAATTTTTTATTTTCTGATTTAGCAAATCACTGATAGTGATGGTGCCTTTAAATTTTACTGGGGTAAAGAGAAAAATATGAGCCTTTTTCTGATATCAAAATCTCTATTTTGATGGAGTAAAGTGGGGGATAATGTTGTTGATCGGATCATCCACCTTTAATTGCTTAATGCAGCTTTATTATCAAAACTCATCCACTACGATTATCAATTGACCACAATCCTTTATTGGTTGGTACATTGTCTCTGACTACACAGCCACCCGTGGTTTTCTGTTTTCGTCTTGTTCCTCATTCTGTTCGGTATTTCATGTCTACATATATATATCCTTATTATGTTACAAAGTAATTGTCTTGATTTCTTTGAATAACACTCCCACCAGTTGTAGCAGTACATCAGTCTCTAGAACAAAGTCTACACTTCCTACTTTTGGTCATCCTTCATTCTGTTTGGCATTTGTTTTCTATTTACATCCCGAGCCACTACTTTTGAAAAGGGCACCGGAAATGTACGACACTATACCTTCCTTGCCCAAAGCAATCAACATCTCACCCAAATAGCATTGAAACACCATCGCCGATACGGACAATAGTGCCACATCTTTGTTACACCTGCTAGCTAGATGGTAAACCCTCAAGTTTCTATTTTTAATCTTCTCATACCCCGTTTTGCATTTCTTATTTATTCACATCCCATCACTTCGCAAATGGCGTGGGCAACATAGAGCACTGTACTACCCTATAGCATTTCAACACTTTACCCGTCTTACAATTTCCCGATATGGAACACCACCCGTTCCCGTGCAAACAATCAACCCGCTTCATTGGCACAGCCGCACGCACACACCTGCTCTAGCACACCAAACCCCAAGTTTCTATTTTCGATCATCCCTCATCCTGTTTGGCATGTTGATGTCTATTTGCATCCATATCAATTTGCAAACGGCGTGGGCGTCATGGCACACCACTGGGTGCCTGGCATACAAGAATACATACAGTGACAAGCAAAGCATCACCAAGCCACCTACACATCTTCTATAGTCTGTTCAGTATAAAGTGAAAAAGGACCCCATTCCTTTGTCACTAACACGATACAAAATATAAATAACTAGAATTTCGCGGTTCTCGGCTTTCGCGCTCGCTATATTCAAAAAATATAAGCTGTGGGCCGCCCCATGACCTTTGACCCTGGCACATGACCTTTGATCTCATCAACATATGAGGGATCGCATGGTGCACCTATGACAAAAGTTTGGTTCCAATTGAACTTCAAGTTTTCAATTTAGATCAATTTTACATTTTAGCCCATTTTTCAACTTGACCTCACATGACCTTTGAACTTTCAACATGACCTTTGACCTCATCAACATATGAGGGATCCCATTGTGCACCTATGACAGAAGTTTAATTCCAATTGAAGTTAAACTTTTCAATTGAGGTCAATTTAAAAAAAACTTAACAATTTGTGACACACACATACACCCTCACACACAAACACACACACATACACACGCACAACGGATTGCTAAGTGGTCCTGCCAGCTATAGCTGGCGGCCCACAAAAATAGATGTTGGCATTAATATTGTGCCTTTCACTGTGTATCTAAGTAGTACTTTACATTTAATCCAGTGCCACTAGACTAGAATACATCAGCTGCCATGCACATGCTCTATGCATATTCGTACCATTTGACAGACTCATTGGATTGCTTTTAACAGCTCCCAATTTTGCATCTGGGTGGAAGAGGAAAGTGATGTAAAGCACCTTTGCCCAACTGACAACAAGTTGGTGCAGACGGAATTCGAACCCCTATCCTTCAATAATGAGTTGGTTGTTAAATCCATTGAACCCCACATATGTCCTGTTGCCCTCAATGATAAGAAGATGACCGTTCAGGTTGTAACAAAACACACTGTAGAAGATACCATATTAATAATCTTAATGCGACAATAGTAACACATTTCAATCTTGGTTCTTTAAGGTGCTTGTTCTGATTATGTGTATTGTGTTCTCTACGTGATGAGAGCCTGGCACTGCACATACACCTCCATCAAGTACGTTGGAAACAAACTCGCGGCTTTGATGGTAGTATCCATAATGCTGACGAAAAGCCCATTCATACTTTGCTATAATTGTATGGTAACCACTAAAACTGTGTTTTTTGTTCATATCTTTGGAAAGAAATGGATTTGAGGCTCAGATTCAGGACGAGAATAACAAGGCGGTTCTCGAACTCACAAGTGTCGCCTGGTTGCGCGCTCCTTGCTTATGATGAAGTTTGGCAAATGATGATTAAAGAAACAAATGTCAGCTGGAGAACATGTTATACAAAATTACCGAGTTTTGAAGTACAATCTGGTCATTGTGTTTAGCCAGCATAGCATTTTAAAAAGGTGTACCAAAATGTATGAAAAATGCATCGCGGCCGTTGGACCACGATGTCGTCTGCCACACGGTTTGTGAATGGGGTCCAAAGGTGACATGAGGTTCACCAAGGTGACATGAAGTCCCAAGGTCCATGGGTCACCAAGGCACATGGGTCCACAAAGGTCACATGGGTCCACAAGAGGGTCACATGGGTCCACAAAGGTCACATGGGGTCACATGGTCCAAGGGTCACAGGGTCACAAAGGTCACATGGGGGTCAACCAAGGGTCACATGGGGTCACCAAGGTCACATGGGTCACAAAGGTCACATGGGTCACAAAGGTCACATGGGTCACAAATGTCACATGGGGTCAACCAGTCCCATGGGATCACCAAGGTCCCCTGGGGTCACCGATGTCAATGAGGTCACTGAGGTCGCATGGGGTCACAAAGGTCACATGGGTCACAAAGTCCATGGGGTCACAAAGGTCACACTGGGGTCACCAAGGTAACATGAGGTCACAAGGTCACACAAGGTCACATGAGGTCACCCCCGCCCGTCCCCGACGTATCACCCCACCCCGACGCCACGACCACCTACCCCACAAGATGCACACCACGCCGACCCCTCCCGAGCAAACCCCACCTCACCACTTCAACCCCACCCTTGCCCCTCCCCACACCAACCCTTCCCCCTCCATATGACTCACACACAAGATCGTTAGTATAATATTTTACATGGTGCAAAGAATGTTTCATATCCGATGTAACCATTTTAGCGATATAGCATATGCATATTTAATTAGCTCATTTGGGCTACCTAAGCCGCATGTATCGGGAACTTTCAAATGGCAAAGAAGATGCGCACCATAATAGGTTTTCGTGCATTGAAGGAATTTTGCATATCACGATGTTAACGTTTCAAAAATAATGCAATTACTCTGATTTTTGCCATATCAATGAGCTCATTTGCATATGTAATTCGCCCGAAATATGCCCACAGCTAATCAGGTCGAGAACTCTTTTTAACCCGCTTCCTTCCACAAAGTTACATTATTATAAGCCTTACGAACTCCAGATAACGTGCACACAAACCTTGTGGGAAGGGAAAGGGTTTTGTCATTTTGACTGGCCAAAAAAAATGAGCTAAATTAACTATTAATAATAGGCCAAATAAGCAGCCAAAAGCTACACAAATACTTTTGGCCACCTCACTTTAACACCCTATTACCAAGTGTAAAGTAAATCGGGCATAGCATCTAGCCAGCAGAGCATTTCAAAAAAATGGTTAACCGAAATGTCTGGAAAATAATGCAAATAAGCTAATTAAAATTCCATGATAGCCAAGAATGCGCCAAAGCTACACATAATATTGCGGCCCTCACTCTATCATACTATCAAGTTTGTAGTAAATCAGGGATAGCGTTAAGCCTGCAAGCATTTTAAAAAATGTTAACCGAGTCATACGGACGGACGACCACAGAAAGTGTGGACTAGTTGTGCCTCCATGAACAATTCGTTCAGGCGGCAAAAATACGGCCCTTTCATCTGATATCAAAATCAATAATACTCCGGGAAAATAGTGGGTCCCAAAACATCGTAACCGCACCTTAATCATTCAAGAGTAATGGATTTGAAAAATGATTGTGGGGCCCCCAACTCTAATCATTCTCATTTTTGCCTTGGTCGTGCATATAATACTTTTGATCTGGAGCAACACATTCTGCAGTTCCACTGCCCATGCTTCTTACTAATCCAAGGGTACATTCCATCTCAAGTAAAACAACTATTACACCCAGGAGCTTCACCAGAACACAATCTGTAAATTCCTATTTCCCAACAAAAATTTTGTTACAGCATACACATGACATATAAATTAATATGCACGTCTGCTCAATTTAAACTCAAGTGGTTCTTTTTAATTGTAAATTAACTTTAAACAATTAACTCAGTGATTATTTTTTTGTTTATTTGAAAATGGGGTTGACTGTCGGAACATTTTCTAATTGACATTCTTACAGATTACATTTACCTCTTCTTGTTTTGTTTGGCACCATATTGACGTCCATCAATATATTCTTAATCAATATTTTTAACAAAAACTAAATTTGTCATTTCTGCATTTTGGATTCAAGTTTGTGATAACGAATACTAGCACTCGAGCCTCAACCCACATTTTTAAATGGCTGTGAGGGCGCACTCAACTTTCAAACAAATCGTGTTTTTTGCATATACATAGTGCTTGTCCACATACTAATCACTGTATGAAATAACTATAAGCTCAAATTGAAGTCCAAAATCACAACTATGTTATAAAATTCCGGATCCGGAATTTTTGTTATACACGGTATCCTATGGTGCTGTTATACTGTGCATAAATGTTTACTGTGTGAATACGAAAAATCCGATTCATCTCTAACTTTGGAATTAAGCATTTAAGGTGACTATCTTTAGTTCTGGATGATTATTTTTAATTACTACACACAAAAAAATATTTCAAAACCTCTGAGTCAGCCTTTAACATATTATTTTTGCCTTCTATTACTTTTAATTTCGATTATTTTGTGTATGTGTAACATTTGCATTAAACTACCTTGAGATATATAAAATATTCTACTGAATCAAGCTGTGTTAATGGCAAATAGCACTCGTCAATGAGTCGATGCCCCACAGCAAACTATGCTTTCTTGCATACACAAACATTTGATGGCAGGAACTCACCATACACAAAACATAAAACTTTCACAACATGGTAATTTCACAATTTCTGAATAACTATCATTTATGCATGAAATTTTCACAAATTAACACATTTCCTGAAGCCATACAGGAAGAAGAAATATTAACAGTCGTAAAATTGTTTTCAAATCCCTGCCATGTAAAATTCATGCAAACTTCATACTCGTACAAAAACAGAATACATCATTCCCAGAATCAGTGAGTCAATTTCTCCATAAGGTGTATTGTTGGTTGTAGTACTGCATCAAGGGAATAGGATGCTTTATCACAGGGTTCGCTTGATGTTAGGGAAACCATGTTTACAATAATCAACTAGCCTTCTCCCACAAAAGCAGTTGCACACCTATGAAAGCCACTATCAGTGATTCACCCAAAAGTGTCAACATATTTGAAATTTGGAGGGATAGCTTAAAAGTGAAGAATATCTCTGTAGCATTCTCGTAAGTTATTTTTTTGCAACTGAAAAATGACAGCGAAGTTAGAGAACAGCAGTGTTCAAAGATGCGAATCTCCATTGAGTTGTGTGTTGTAGTAAGTATCCGTACGGACAACAATGACTAAAATATCCAATTTTGTCCTTATTAGGTGCCTTTTGGTGTTCGCACTTTAAGGGTGTGTTAGGATACATGTACTTGTCACAAACATGCAAAGATCTGAATTTTGATAATTTTTTTTGCTTTTCTGATTGAGCAAAATCACCGATAGTGCCTTTAAAATCATAAATGCTACATCTTGCACTTTGTTATTACCTACATTAGCAAATGTACTCGCTTTGCCCAATAACTCAGGATTACAATTAGTGACATGCGACTCATTTCCAACATGCCATTAAGTTTTGCTAAATCTTAACAAAACAGTATTGCAGAATCTCCAGAAAATAGTGTAACTTTTTTTATGGTGATCAATAATTTTGGTCAAAAAATCTTATTTCAGTCACGAGAATGTTGAGATAGGGAAAATTACCCAAATCCCAATACATAATTGCCAGACACAAGCAAAACACAGTAATATGCAGCACGCATCTCGTCAAGCACTTGGGGCTTGTAGCACCGGATGAGATGTCTCATTATCACACGAGTAGCCCCAATATAGATCAACGTTATTGCAGAAGTCCAGTGACCATCAAGGAGCAATGCGTCAGGCTATGAATATAGACATTAGGGCTCTAATTTCGGCTATCACACTCCTAGTGTCCAACAACCCTGGGTGTATAGTTGTCGGTTAACATACAAGCTCACGCTATATATACTCAATGCATCATCATTTCTAATCAGTAACTTGCGAGTAATTTGTGTTTTTGAATGGCAAATGTGAATGCATCCACCAAACGGCATAACCTTTTTAGAATCAGGCATGCTAAACTGAAAATCGCTCATGCTAACACGTTTTTCAATGTTTTTGCCCATTTGCAATCACGTTCATGTTTGCCGTTTAAAAAAGTGATCTCTAAAATTTCTGGCTCCTGAAGTGTGGCCAGAAGAAAGAAAACTTCACAACCATGCTGAATCTACTGTCAAATTCACTGTGAATACACACTGAATCAACATGAATATGAGTAATGCAAAAAATGAAATAAAGTTAAGGTGCAACAAGAGATTTCAAATAACAGGTCTTCCTAAAAAATGTGAAAATTCTGATTTTTGCACTGGTGTAATGCTTTCTATCAAAAATATACTCATCTGAAAGGATTAAGCTGAAAACTGTTTCTTTGATACAAAAATTGTGCAATTTTTAATTTCCTATAGGAGCAAATAGGAAATTCAGCCTATGTTTTCTATTGAAATATAAGCATAATTATACAAATCATTTTAAGTTATTTCTGTAGCCAAATAAAAGGCAAGGAATCTATTGCATGTCAAATCTATATAAAATCACTACATATCACAGAAAATCTCTTATTGCACCTTTAATTTATATTGTTCATAGATGCCACGAAAGTAGCTTCTTTTCAGAAAATAACTTCTTTTTCAGAAAAGTACCTTGACTTCAGATGACCTTTGACCTTGGTATGTGACTACATTAAAGGGAGATGACCCAATTTAAGTATATAAAGTTTCATCTTGATAGAATGGCCTTCACCACAAAACCCCATCTGTAAAGTTTTGCGCCGATATTTCAACCTGTTTTGACATGAGAGCTAAAAACGTGAATTTGTATCCTCCATGGAGTACTGCGTAAAATTAATATTGGTCGACCAAAATGGGGCGCATTTTCGCTCATAACATCTAAACCAAACATCCCTTAACCCTAAGATTTCACAAGTTAAATGAGAAAAATAGTAGCTTTCTTCAGATACCAAATTTTGACCACTTCTGGTAAAATCTGGGGTTCTGGGGACGAGGCTATTAGTGATCGGACCATGGTCCTTTAACATGAGGGCTTCAATTTAACTTCCATCTTCTCAAGAAATCTTACAACTTGACCATGTTCTAGACTATCTTACAACTTGATTTCAGATAACCTTTGACCTTGGAATGTGATCTCTGACCTCATTAACATATGAAGGTTCCCATGTTGCATCTATGACCCAAACTAGACTCCAAAATAAGACACATGTTTTACATTGTTTACACAGGCAAACACACACACAGATACACACACATACACACGTACAGAACTTTTTTCATTGTCCCCTGTTAAACTCATTCAGTGGGTAAAGAAAAAAAACATTGTTCCCCGGAGCGCTTGTGTCGCCTGCCATCGCGGTTTGTCAACAGGAGTCGTAGTTTGATGTTCGATAGATTTTGGACAGTGTTTTTTGTTGAAGGACTTGGATGTTTGATTTTAAAGAAATTGGGTCAAAGGTCACATAGGGGTCATCAAAGGTCAATCTGTGTACATCCCACATTAAGTCATGGTCAGTGGTTCTTTTTGAGTAACTTTGGTGGCTGTAGCATCTCATGTGCAAAAGAAATGTAGTTTTAAAGATTTTCACAAAATGGGGTCAAAGTTCACATGTCATCTGAGGTCACTTTGTTTACACCACATATGAGCCTTTGGCCAGTGGCTCTTCTGACCAGGTATGAAGTTAATCAGTCAATGCATATGTGAGAAATGAGCAATTGTTAACCTTTGTTTACGGCCACAGGCCACAGCCCACAGCCTATAGCCCACTACAGAAAAACCCATTCCTATGTGTCTTCCTGTTAAAGCAGGTGACACAACTACGGAAAAAACCATCATTATGGGTCTTCCAGGCGACACAAAAATAGGGACAGAGGTCCCAAATAGGTCATCTGATTATGGGGTAAATGAATAATGGAACAATGTAATGACCTTAAATGCTCCCTGAACAGTGGCGTAACAGGCCTACCCACTCTGAGGGGGCAAATTTCCCAGTTTTGGGAAATTTTCCCTCTCAGGGGGGTCAAAAGGCCAATTTTCCCGGTCAGAGGGCTAAAAAACGACTGATTTAGCATTAATTTTGCAATTTTTTTCCCGGCCAAAGTCGTCAGGGGGGGCAACCTGCCCCCTGCCTGTTACGCCACTGCCCCTGAATTACCTTTGACCTCATCTGTTATCCCACATAAGACCCCTTGTCTCAATGTACAAGCATACCCAGTATGAACTTGATTCATCACTGCAAAAAAGCTACAGTAAGTTGAAAAAGTGTCAACCAAAAGGTGTATACTAGAGCAATGTGACCTCAGTGACCCCTGAATGACCTTTGACCTCCGTATCTATTACCCCATATAAGACCCCTTGTCTCAATGTATAAGCATACTAAGTATGAACTTGATCATCAATTCATTAAAAGGTTACAGTAAATTGAAAAAGCATTCAAAAGGCGATTACTAAATGTTTGACACACACACAGACGGGCACACAGACAGACACACAAATCATGCTGACATAAGGTCTTTCTGATTGCATCAGTTGACCTAAAAAATGGATAAAATATAAAAATTTGTATGCAAAAATAAAGTCATAAGGCTGTCTACAAATAAAACATCCTGTGGGACCTCTTGCATTGGGAGGCCTATGAACACAAGAGATGCTTACTCTTATGTACAGCCCACATGAACTAATTGTGAGGGCTTTTGATCTGTGGAGGTGGAATTAGATCAAGCTGTATACACAACTGTAAAATATTAACTCTTTCTGAGAGGAACTTGTGTTTGGAGGTTCAAATTTCAACTCAGAGGCTAGGATTTCCTGGTTGCAAGTTGACCAACATTGTTTACAATATTCACCTGTTTTGGACAGTGTGTATTTTGAAGTCTTGGGAAGTTTTCCTTTAAAAATTGGTATATTTGTATGTGTTTAAAAATTATAAATGTGTCATCCTTCTCTGTGTTATTGAATGATTACTTGTATTTGATTAATTGCTATGGCAAATTTTGATAGGACATTTTTGCCTTAAAGGTGCAACGACAGATTTCACATGAAATGTCCCTAAAAAAGATTTTTGCCCTGATGTAAAGCTTTTCATCAAAAATATCCCCATCTGAAAGGATTAAGCTGAGAAAAGTTTCTTTGGTACAAAAATTGTGAAATTTCTAATTTCGTATCTAGGAGCAAATATGAAATTCAGCCTATGTTTTGTATTGAAATATAAGCAAGTCAAAATCGCCTTTTCTTTCTCTCTTTTAAAACATTTCTGTAGCCAAATACAAGGTAAGAAATCTATTGATTGTCTAATCCATATGAAATTACTATTATGACACAAAATGTGGGTGCCTCAAAATCTCTTGTTGCACCTTTAAGGGGTTGCAATGTAAGTACACCATGTTGTGCATTTAAAGCCAATGGATAGTTGACATTAACCCCCTGGGCACTACCACCTAATATACAGTCTGTTTGATTGGCTCATTACAGGACACAACATGAGATAGCCCTCTGAGTAACCAATCGAAAGAGAGCTGCTACAATTCTGTGTAAACCATATCACCATTTTGAAAGTATCTGTGATTTGATGATTCCATGATATTACCTTCCAAGAAACCAATCAAAACATTGCTTACATGCTGATAGATACTAGGTGGTGCCTAGGGCTTTTAAAGCATTCCCATATTTCCTCATTTAGAAATTATAGATTAGACACTCAATAGCTTTCTTAACTTGCATTTGCCTACAGAAATGTCTTAAAACTGAAAAGGTGGTTTTGTTTCGCTTACATTTCAATATAAAACACAGGCTGAATTTCAAGTTGTATTTGCCCCAACTACGAAATTAGAAATTTTACAATTTTTGTATCAAAGAAATCATTCTTTCAGATAGGGATATTTTTAAAGGAAGACTTGCATTAGCGCAAATATCAGGTATTAGGGCTTTCCAGTTTTTTAGGGACACCTGATGTGAAATCTCTCATTGCATCTTCAATTGGCTTTCTTGTTTAAGTTATTAGATTGAAATCAATAAAAATATTAAAACATCTGATTTGGTTTGGTGCTAAAATTCATATTTGATTAAATCATCATTCTGATATGTATCAAGGATGATACTAATTTATAATAATATTGCAAATCTCCTGTGTGAAAGAATTAAATTGTTGACCTTCTCATTTTCAAAAGATTTTAAAAATTTCTAAAAATATGCAATTGCTTCAAGCCTTTCAAAATTAATATTTTCATGTGAGTTCCACACCATGTATACAAAAATGTGTTTAGGGCAATGGAGTCCTGCCTCATTTAGGATAGTATTTATTTTATCAAGCAGTGTTGCTCTTAGTTTTCTTGAAGGTGCAACTAGAGATTTTGGACCATTCATGTATTGCATCATATGTAGTAATTTCATATAGAAAAGACCCCCATAGATTTCTTAGCTTGTATTTGGCTACAGAAATGGTTTGGAAGTGAAAACAAAAGGCATTAGTGTAACAGGTGGGGGAGCAGGGGGAGGCAGGTTGCCACCCAGAGAGCTTTGACCGGGAAGAAAAAGCTTGAAAATCATGCTAAATCAGCCCTTTTTTGCCTGCTCAACAGGAATGTTCACCTCCTACCAGGAAAATCTAATTTATTCTGCCTCAAACCACCTCCAACTGGGAAAATCTGCTTCAAAACGGGGAAATTGCCCCCTCTGACAAGCAACCCCAGTTACACCCCTGACAAAAAGTGATTTTGATTTGCTTAATTTCAATATAAAACAGACTGAATTTAGTATTTGCTCCTACAGTAAATTAGAAATTTCACAATTTTTGTACTAAATGATTCTCAGCTTAATCATTTCACAAGGGGATATTTTTGATAGAAAGCTTTACATTAGTGCAAAAATCAGTATTTTCAAAATTTAAGGACAACCTGTTATGTGAAATCTCTCCGTTGCACCTTTAAAAAAAAAACAAGAACACTCTCTAACCAACACTAATGTGACCCCCTTTACAAACCATTTTCCTATCAGATGATGGTAAAAACCAATTAAGCTATTGACAATAAATAAGAACAACTCTCTATACTATGCCTGCTATGTCTAATATTGACTGTAATTTGGAGTACTCTTAAAAACATTCTTGTCAGACTTGGTATACACTTCCAAAACAAGAACCTCAAAACCTCTAATAGTATTGATTATCTCGACCACAGTTTTGCAGCATGCAAACACGTAATCAAGTGCAAAAATACATCACCCGAGTGGCCTACAATTCGAGAGTCCTTTTTTAATACACCTACGGTCAATTGAAAACCACGGGCGGGTTTTATTAATGGAATTCTTCTTAGTTATGGGGGCCAAACATGTGTTATTAAAGGTGCATTTCGTGATTCCAGGCACCTTCGGCTTATTCATTGTTCACTAAATATCCTTGAGAAAAGCTTTATTCACAACTTTTTTAGCTGTGGTCCCGACTTTCCGGTTTTGGTATGAGCAATGCATGTTTCCCATGGTCCCATAAGCCACTGTACATAATTTCGGTTTACGGACAGAAAAAACCAAATTACAAATTTCTTACGGATGCGGCCGAATTTGCACATAAGATTTGGCCACACATGGATACTAATGTTAACGGTTCGGATGATATTAAAAATCTCAAACTGTTTGAGGAAGTCGGGGGTAGGGGGGTACGAGGCTGTGGATCACGAAATGCCGCTTTAATGATGTCTTGGACTTAACCTAAGTCTAGATACAGTGTGTAAAGTGTCATGCACACATACACCAGAACAGGTTAAAACCACTGAGAATAGTAAGCTTGATGAAGACTAAGACGAAATGACTTTTAAACCTTTCAACCCCTGGTAGATTATATTAAAATATTGACAAGATTAGAGGCATAGTCTAACGATTTTTAATTTTAATAACACATCCATTTCAAAATTGTATTACTAATGCGTGGCAAGAGAAAGAAGAGTAACTTTTTGGTGCACGAGTACAAGCCGCCCGCCGACTCATAGCTTTTCAGATGCGATCAATCAAGATATACACAGGGCTCGGTGGATTGCAAGCATGGCTGTCCAGTTTTTGTTCCTAATCCATCAATGCTGATGACGGTTGTGTAATAATGCGAGGGGAATTGTGTATGTAATAATGTGCTCTTGAGCCTAGTTAAGGGCCATGGCAGGTCCAGCTCTCGTTGTTGTAGGGATTACATTGTGGGAAGAGTTCTCACCTCAAGAATGATGTTGATTTGAGAGTTGCATTAGGATCTTTTGCTACACAATCATTGACTATTTGATTTTATGTTCCATTATTGTAATTTTTTTCTTTGTAAATGTATTTCCATGGACAAATGATTTAGTGTTAATCTGCCATTGAAGTTTTTCCTGCTGTAGTGGTATGCTTGAGCCAATGTACATACAATTCTACAAAAGCATTGGATATAGCGCCTTCTACAAAACAAGGTCAAAGCGCTTTACAAAAATAGAGAGTAAGTACTATTTAGCTTAAACATGGTTAATCTTTACAATACTGTTGTATTACATATGGATAAGTTACTTAACATTCAAAACTATAAAAAAAAAAAAAGAAAAAGCTGCATAATAAAATTCTGTGGGCAATAACAAAAAACACATTAAGCACACAATCAACTCTTAGGAAAAGATGAAATTTGAGGCTTCTTAAAAGTAACAATGGATCTTGAGTGGCAAACAGAGATAGCAAAGAGTTCCATAGGATAGGGGCTGCATTGTGCAAGCCCTGTCACCCACTGCCCTTTTTGTGCGGGAAACTGTGAGGAGCGTCTTGTCATCGCAGAACGCAAATATGGCCTGCCAGATATATACAAAGAGAGGTAGTCGGACATAAGATGGCAATTTCCGGAAATGCCCTGGTAGTAAGAAGGCATAAGCTAAGACAACGCGCTCATTATGTAGCCAATGGCGAGCTTTAAGGAGTGTTGTGGCTGGTGTCTTCTATCAGATCTGAACACCAGCCTGGTGGCTCTATGCTGCAAAATCTGAAGTTTATCACGATCTCTGGCCGACATTCCCTACAAAAGTGAAATTGGCATAGTCAATGCGAGATAAAATAGTGAACGGAAGAGAGGATGACACTTCAAATGTGATTAAACGGCAGGCTCCGGTAAATATGCGAAGGTGAAAGTTAACAGACTTAATGATGACCTTACATGTTCAGTCATAGAAATTGTCTGATCAAACACGACACCAGGTTCTATGCGAGGACTGGGGAACATCCCCAATGTCCGACCCTATTTAATATCTTTGAGGCGATTGTTGTAATAGGAGGAACATGCGATGAAAAAATTCTGTCTTTTCATCATCAATTGAGTTTGTTACAGCCATTCACTCACTGATTTCATCAATACAAAGAGGAGAGTCTTTTGACGACATGTTGGCATCAACATCAATCTTAGGATCAAATTCAAAATTAGCAGCTGTACATATCAGCATTACATGTGTAGCAATATTGTGTTTCCGGATGATTGATGCGAATACAGTATGTGTACATATGAAAAAGAGAGGCCCGACCACAGAAATGAGGAAGGGGACCGAAAGGGAGATGATGCTTGTTTGAAATTGAATCCCCAATGCGCACACGAAAAAGAGCGGTTCTGCAGGTAAGACCGGATCCACTGTAAGGCAGTACCTTGAATTTTGAAAGTATCACGTACCCTATCCAAAAGAATGCCATGATCAACAGTATCAAAAGCTGTCAGAAAGATCTAGCAGCCCAATAGCAACTGCCTTACTGTTGTTGAATTGCATTGTAGGATATCGTGGTCTTAACACGCAGAAGTGCCGTTTCAGTGCTGGCCGTTCTTTGTAAGCTGACTGAAACTATCTCATTTAAGTCATTTGCGACAAGATGATCCCTTTATCTGGGCACTCACTCTTTTCTCCATGACCTTAGACACGAGCTAATATTTGACACAGGGCGATTGTTTTTGAGCACCTCTTTGTCTAGTGAAGGGCTTTTTTGAGAATGGGTGTCACAGCAGCTTACCCGGAGCTTAGCTGGGAAAACACCCGTGCGGATAGAATTGTAATGATCAGTGTAATGGCTCAGCCAGGTTGCAACATCTCTTAAGTACACCAATGGAATGGTGTCTAAGGAACAGATTTGATGGAGTTGAATAATCACCTGTGGTTACCTCTTCAACCGTGACTGGATTAAACTCATGAATTGAACGGTCTCATCAAGTATTATCCCACTTGGATCATTCATGCGAGTTAGACCTGGATCATTATCAAGGTCCCGTCTGATTTGTAGACCTTGGCGCTGAAAAACCTGGCAAAGGAGCTACTTAGTCATTAGCTGAATTACAGTTAGGAAGGTGTTTGGTTTTGGGGGTTCAGCGCTTATTCAAAGTAGCAAACATGGTTTTGTTGTTAGCATTTTCTAAGTGTTCGGGTAAAGTTTCATATATACGTCCCAAGGAATACAAATAGGTCCCAAGGATACAATGAGGTTTTACAGTTGATTCCATATGTGCTGTATGATGGTGCGAAGTAGGGCTTGATGGATACAAATGACAATACCGCATTTGCATCCTTGGGGTCTATGCGAATGTCTACCAATTTGTGTGTGTAATTAAACAGCATAAAATTTTATAGAATTGGGCAAAGAGTAAATTACCAGTCAGAGTGATTGCCAAGCCTAATAGAAGTTGGCAGGTTACCGTGTAAATCCACCCTTTAGTTAATCAAACTTTCTGAAGTCCCACACACTAATCAACTTCTACAATTTCACCACTCCTAAATTTCTTTAAGTATGTGGGATTGGTTTGCTTAGACTACCACATACAAGAGGGAAATTTATGGAGATCATGACTCCTTACTTTAATAGCCTTTAACTGCATACCGCCAACATTGAGAACCCAGATATCAGAATGCATGTGTCGAGAACACCTCATCACAAAAGTCCTTATGGGTGGCTGGGCCCAAATTTAGGCCTATAGTGGAGTACACAGGGGGCAAAAGTCCCTGACGTTGGGGAGTTTTAGTACTTTTGAAGCCCCAGGCAAATGAAATGAATTGAAAATGGAAACACCCGATGAAATAGGAGGATTTGTTTGTTCATTTGCCAGTTTAATAGTTGTTTATTGTTTGGAGTACACTGTGGCTCCATTAAATATTCTAACTCACCAAAGATAATGCATCCACTTTTGTCGGAGTAAGCAAGTCTCTTCTCGATCTGCGCCACAAGTCCATCCGCAACGCTAAGTGTTAACCACGTAAACAGCTGAAGTCGCTGCCGCGAGCCCCCCCATCTCCACTCCGCAATGACATGGTGCCTGCCAAGCAAATGAGGAAACATTCAGATACAAGGCGGTGAATAAAAAAGAAGAGTGGGCTTCAAATGAAAGTACGGAGTCACAACACTGTGCGGTTATTTCACCAACTGTATGGTCATTCATTAAGCTCCAAAATGCCATGAATGCAGCTCCCAGAATGTGATTTCTGGTTATTTCGCGGTGCCTAAATTGAAGTGCCTGGGTACACAGGTACGCTCAAGAGCTGGAGGGAAAGCTAGCAATATGCCAAAAACGGGGAAGTGTTGGCGCAGAGTATCTTCCCTCGCCTTTCACCAATGAGGTCTCGTGTTCGATTCCCGGCAGGGGGCGCTCGTTCTCGTGTGGCTTTATGTGCATTTGGTTTCTCGATCCATACTCGTTACCGCAGGTTTTCTCCGGGTTACTCAGGTTTCTCCTGGCTTTCTAAAATAGAGATTCTTGGCAAAATCTGTGCTGGTATTATGGTTCTCTGATGTGCTGCGCGCCTTTCATGGCTAGTCCGCCCAGCGCCTTCGACACGTTACGTGGAATGCGCGCGTTTGTTAAAAATACAAATTATATTATAAGGGTTACATACCATGAGCATTGAGCCCTGTGTAAGATTCCTGTGTAAGATACATGATGTAACCATTGAGATGAAACTTATGGTCTAATGGTGGGATTTGATAAGTGGTCATAAATAGGGCCACCGTGTTAGGGATAACTGTCATTTTTCAAATACCCACATAACTACTTTAATAGATTTCAGATAGATTCAGATAAGGTTTGATTAGCATTTTCATTCAGTCAGTACATTTATGATATGAGATTATATATATATATATATCTATATGATTATATTTAAGATATTTAAGCAATAATAATTACTTCTTTAATGAATAAAATGACAAGAGTTTTGTAAAATGGCAGGAACTAAAATGCAGGAGAGGCCATAATAAGTCGGATGGACTTTGATGCATACCCAAAATACATAGAATAAGATTTGAAAATTTTTTAAATTGTTGGATAGGAATGGATAGGATGGGACGGAACAGGACGGGACAGGACAAGACAAACACATAGGGAAAAAGACAAGACGAGACATTTGTCAGATTGTTTTAAACAGATCAGAAGAGCAAGGGAGCATGAAATCCATTGTGAGCCAGTCATGTATTGATGAATGAGATGAAAGGAAGAGGGTATTGCAGTTAGAGGAATAAATAACATGATTTTATGACAGATTGGACATCAAAACCACACTAATAAGACCTAATGTGAATATTATAATCAGCTCATTTTTAGGTTTAGTTAAAGGCAATTAATGGTTTTCGAGTTTATGAGGCTATTACTTAATGCATTCCAAATTGTGGGACGAATATTTAATTAGGATTAGTGAGGTGTTTTGTTGTAATGTATTTTTCGCATTTCTGGTGTTGTTTCTGTGTATATCACTATTGTTTCGAGAAAAATTGACAAATGAGTTTGGGAGGGTGTTTGAGGTGTAACGAACATGAAAATCGCTGGTTTTTGAGTTTTGTTTAAATCATAGATGTTAAGAGTGTTTAGATTGTGGAACATAGACTTAGGGTTGTGAGATGTGGATTCGGTGTTAGTGATGATGCGTTATGGCTCGCTTTTGGACAGTTTGAATTATTATTGTCCAATTTATTCGAATTGGAGAAGTCATGGACAGTGATTGGTATCAACGTGTTATTAAGTCTGTATTTTGCCAAGCTATATTACTTATAGATATGTACTGTAGTATTAATGTTGTATAGTGAGAATAAGATGGGTTTTGGAAGGGTGTAGCAGTGTTGTAGCGCGTTTTTCTAGGAATCCCGATTGGTTTTTCGAAATTTGATTTGTAGTTTTTGGGATGTGAGATTTCCAGGAAAGATTTGGATCAATTATTACAACTAGACCATTTTGTATGGTCCACAGGGTGAAGGGGTGTGTTGCATGATGATGTTTGTTGGGGATGTGTCGGGTTTTTAGTAGTAAGTGTATATAGTTAGTTTTTGATACATTAGCGAAGGTTTGTTGGCTTTAAACCAGTGGTACATTAATTAACTTCTTGGTAAAATCTAATTTGGGAGTGTGTCGAGGTTTTTGTGTGATAGAAATATGTTGGTGTCATCGGCAAATATAACAAAGGAGAATGTTGGATGAGGAAGGAATATCATTGACACATAGAGGAGAAAGAGCAAGGGACCCAGTATTGAACCTTGCGGGACACCGCAGGAAACAGGGAGAACTAGAAGAGTGTGAACAAAAACAAGTAAATGGAAGGCTGTTGGAAAGATAACGGGAGAGAAAGATCAAAAGGAAGGCCATTGAATACATAGTGGTTGAGTTTGGCAAGTAGTTATAGTGGTTGATGGGTTGTCGTTGTCGAAGGCTGTGGATTAAATCGAGAAGAAGCTACCTATGGTATGATAGTGAAAGCAAGAGAAAGAAGAAGAAATCTTAATTACGAGTATCCCAGAAGAGCAAGGTCAGTAGAGTGTTGTTTCCGAAAGCCTATTGGTTATCGTGGAGAATGTGGAAACGGGTGAGGAAAAGAAGGACATTATCAAGCTGTTAAAGAGAAGCGTGCAAGGATTTTGGAAAAGCAATGGAAGAAAAAGAGATTTATAGGGCGGGTAAGTTGAGAGACATGGGGATCATCCTTTCTGAAGACAGATATGACTTAGCTAGAACCTTGGAGAGCGAGGGGAGGAAATGATAACGTTGACAGGCAAGAGTGAGATGTAGTTAAGCGGTTTGGAGATAAAGGAATGACACGCTTAACGATCGAGGGACATCGTCTGAAGACTGCCTTTGCCATTTTTGATTTCTTGACGATGTCACGAATCTCCTTTTCATCAATGCGATTGAAAAAGATAGAGCTTGGATGAGGATCATCAGGAAAGTCAGAAAATGAAGAAAGGAAGAATGGATCTTAGAGGCAAGTTAGGACCAATATTGGCGAACAAAGAGTTGACTTGTTGGCGATAAGGTCCTGTGTCGGATTTCTTGAGGTTAAGGACCATCCAGAAAATAGGAAGGAGCCTTGGGTAGGAGTTTTTGCGATGACATGTTGATTGTTTGCCATTGTGTTTTGTATGTTCTATGTGTAAATGTTAAATGTGTGAAGTAGTATTTTTTGACGAGATGTTTTTAATTTAAGCTAGTCAATTTATTTTATATTTAACATACATTATTTTGTTTATATCCTTGGATTTTTTATGAAATTTATGTACAGTTTGTTTCTAGTTTGAATTGATTTAATTATTCCCGCAGTAATCCACGGTTTACTATCTTTACGTTTGTTTGAAAATTTTTTTTTACTTTTAGGGAGGAAAAATGCTTGTTGTAAAGGTCAGTGAATTTTATTTATGGAATATGTGTATGATTGTCTCAGCCAGAAGGGGTATCTAAGGGGACAGTCATCCCATTAGTATGGCCTAATTCTGTTTTTTAGAATTGAAGTGATCGTGTGTTGGCTTTATTTTTCTTTTAGTATAATATTTATTTTAGAATGTTGTTGATTTGTTTTTATTATTTAGTGTCATATTTATGATGTGAAATACTGGAAAAGTGGTCAGTTATCTCGTGTAAAATACTGGTGTAATAACTTAAAGGGATAAGCAGCTAATAATGGGAGAGAATAATCAATGTGAAATGCCTTGGTTTTATAGCTTACAAATCCAAAAGATACTATGTATAATTCCATATAACTATGTTAATGTAGGAACATAAAACACCATAAGGAAAACAAAACACATCGCGCCGGGCCCGTGACTCGTGAGTGCAGTAGGCCGGCCACACGTTTGTGAATGAGGGCCAAAGGTCACAAAGAAAGTCACCCACATGTCACCCCACCCTGACCCCTCTTTCCCCCAAGTACATTATCAAAGCCCTTAACATATCATATGGCATGCAATATATGAAGGGATAACATTTTGACCAACGACACACACACACACATACACACAGCATACAACCAGAGAACTCTATGCACCTTCGCCAATTATTGCAGAACAACCACAACAATGAAGTATTTGAGGAAATTTGTCATACCCTTCTCCCGCAACTAGACATACAGCAAGGAGACTCAAAATCTACACTAAACAGCTGATTGTGGTTACACCAGTACCGATAAACCAAAGATCAATAATATTGGTGTTTGCGGTCAAACTGTAAAGGTCATGGTGCACAATATTACGCTTAATAAAATCTCTCGTCAGAATTTTTATTTGATCCGCAAGTATAGAAATTACAAAATCAGATAACTTGTAACTGCCTTGTCTTTTAATACACAGATTTCAAGCCCAACCGGTATCTTAGCACATCTATTGCCAGTAACAAAAAATACCAAAATACAAATTTGATGATTTTTTTTAATGCTTGGAGATCAGCAAATGCCTTGATTGTCCCTGTTAATCATTATTTCTTGCTTCATGTGTATCATAATTCTGTGGACAACATGCCTTTTGACAGTATTCACACACCCTAGATAGATAGAAAACAACCTTACTTGTGATGCAGAAAACCATGAGCTGCAGGCTTCCTTCAAACTGGGTTCGCACTCATCACCTATGAGGATGTACCGCAATCTTCCTGGTAAATGCCCAGGGGGGTGTGAAGCGTTCCGGGCGACTGGAGATATTGGAATGCGTATGCAGCATCCGTAGGAAGACGTGAGCTAAGGTCGTAAGAGAAAACAAAATAAAAACATAATTTTTAAGGAAAATAAAAAATAAATTTTAAGAAGCATTGAGATGAAGAGATGAGATTGAGATGAAGATTCTCATGGTTTGAGAGACGAATAAAATAATAAAATAATAATCAAGGTTTATTTTAATCTCAAATCGTGGCCTATAAGCCAAATTGCTGGAACTTTACAACTTAATAATTAACTGAACAGAAACAATGCTTATTTACTTGGAGGCATTGCGTCTTAAACAGCGCCATATTGCAACATTCAAACACAATACACGAAACAACACACGGATGGGTAGTGAAGATTTCATGGTTCATTGCCAATTTAAATGAACCATGGAGAAAGTGGCATTCAGGTTTTAATCAATATCTGATTTACAAATCAAACCCAAATGGAGTTCCCGATTCATCCAGTCCCAACAAGTGGTCCATGAGATTCGAATCCGAGGACCCTTGTTCCAGAGGTAAGCTTGGCTAACCAATGAACCACGCCACTCCTCAAACTAAAGATGTCAAAATCAAGACAAAGTGAGATCGCATGGTTCTGAATAAAAGTCCCAGGGTACTCTAGTAGTCATGGTGGTTTTGTATGATTATCTGTCCAAGGCTAAACTCTTCAGGAATCACGAATTGCAAGGTCGAGGAACAATATTTGGTTGGGAACATAATTCCCACTGACGCCGACAAATCTGAAATTGCAAGCCCCTTTTTGGGGGTTGTCACGCCCCTTTTGAGCGAAGTACTACTGACTGTATCTAAGAAACCGTTGGCCTAGAAGGTTGCGAGACACTCAAAATGTGCGGAATGGCCACATTATGGGGGGTCAGTAATACTTTTTATATCCAAAAGTCAAAGGTTTTAAGATAATTGTCAAAAACTGATTTACCATATTGCGCACTATACCATTATGAAGGATATTATAAGGTTTTCATGCCACAAAAGGAAGGGAGTCCACCATAGACCTTGGATTTTGATCTAACTCTCCTCAGGGATAATTTTTTGGGGTTTAGCTAAGGGAGGTCACAAAAGAAAATTCATATTCCTTTTCTCAAAATGGCAGCCAGTCAAAATTTTGTGACTTTGAGCGAAATTGAGGTTAATCTTAGGGAAAAAGTGCATTTTGTAAGTGATGTTACGTCTTATAACATTTTGGTCACAACTTAATCCGTCTTAAAATGACGTTGGATTGCACAGAGCTATTGACAATTTGGATATCAACTGGGATATATGATTAGCATTTATGTACTCCTTTGGTTTCATTGGGGGGGGGGGTAAATGGCCCATCGTAAAGTGAAAATATTATTGTTTTCAATTTTTTGGACTTAACATCACTTAAGTTAAAGTCCCTTCAGCAGCAAAGTTAAATGCTGCTGAATGGTTTTTAAATGATCTAAAAGCCTAACGGCATGCTTGTGACATGATGAAACAGGGCAAAATGCGATCCAACCCCCCCGGGTATGCATGAAAAAGTCATAAATTCAATAACCTAAACTTAGACGGCACGCCGCGGTGGTGGGAATAGCGACGTCTACCGTGTACGTTTCATTTTGTGGGCCTAATGGCAGGGTTAAAAGCTTGCTTGACGGATCTTTCTTTAAATAATTCTAAATGCACTAACTGCATGCTGGTTCACATGAAGCAGGCAACATTTCAATGACCCCTAAAAGCTGGGCCCCTTATGTGGCTCAAATGAAAAAGTTGCAAAAATTAACCATTTTTTTTACGCCGCACTACCATTGGCGTAGCCAATGGAGGAGGGACAGGGGGAAGCTGATCCCCCCCACACACACTAATAAATTCGAGAGAAGGGGAGCCAAAAAATGGGAAGGAAAAAGGAAAAGAAAAAAAAGGGGGAAGAGAGAAAGAAAGGAAAAAGAGAAAAAAGGGAAATAGGGAAGAAAAGAAAAGAATGGGCAAAGGAGAGAGAGAAAGGTGGGAAGAAAAAGAGGAAGAGGAAGACGGAGAAAAAGAAGGAAAGGGGAAATTTGTGCTCTGAAACCACTTTAATGTTAGCTTCTAAAATGGCACAACCCAGGACCTTACGGGAGCTCCGCCCCTTAGGACCCCACCCCTCGTGAATTAATCCTCCCTATGCAAGGACAAGAGTAGGGAAATCGCTTGATTCTTGCCCCCCCCCCCCCCCAGGCAGGTTGGTACGCCACTGCGCACTACAGGCCGCATGGTACGGGTAGAGATACCGTAATCTAATTAAAATGATAATCTTTATGTATAAATTCAAATGTGAAGAAATCTAAATTACAAAACACATTTTAAATCAATTTTGTGATATCTTTAAAGAGTGAATATTGAAGATGCAATAAAGTAATCTATCCCTACTACAGGCTCGTCGTCTCAGTTTCAGTTTGGGTAATTTAGCGACTGTCATGCGGACACGGGGGGGGGAGGGGGACGTTTTGGGACATGGAAATCTTTGATATTTGCCTGTTTCCTGGTCACAGACATGCAGTTAGGGCATTTAGATCATTTAAAGGGACCCTTCAGCAGCATTTAACTCTGTTATTAGGTCCCTATAAAAATGGATATAAATATATGGTTTGCACTTTAGGTTGGGCCATTTTGAACCCTCCCAATAAAACGAAAGGAATACATTAAAATGCTGATTCTATCCCAGATTGAGATCCAACATGCGTCAATGGTCTGTGCAATACAAAGTCATAACTAGCTATAACTGATTGAGTTTTGGAGCAAATACCCTGTTTAACGGCACTGTGTCGCCTATATTACAAATTTTGCCTCAAGGTCGCAATTTTTACGGGGCTGCCGTTTGAGAACGGAAAGGAATATGAATTTTCTACTTGAGACCTACCCTTAGTTACCCCTAACAATATCCGTGAGGAGAGTTGGAGCAAAACCAAGGGCCTATGGTGAAACACCCGTCCTGTTTTTGGCAATGAAAACCTTATGAGTTTCATATAATTGTATAGTGGCCGCCATATGGTGAAATCAGTTTTTGACAAATTATCTTAAAAACTTGACTTTTGGATATAAAAATGTAATGGACTGACCCCCCATAATGGGTCCATCCGCACATTTTGAGTGGTCTATCAAACCTTCTAGTTCCAACGGTTCTGTAGATAGTCAGTAGTAGTGACTTCGTCAAAAGGGGCGATGCACCCCAAAAAAGGGGCGTGGCCCTTTCAGCATTTTCGAGTCAGTGGGAAGGAATTAGGTTACCAACCAAAATATTGTTCCTGAACCTTCAATTAGTGGATTACTGAAGAGAGAGTTAGCTCTGGACATATAATGCATATAATGCATACAAATGCATACACCATGAGCTACTAGAGTAAAGGGCACCAACATTTCAAAACGAGGATGTTTGTTAGACGTGAATTTTAGGTTGATGGTTTTAGGGGGTGGTTTTATTGGGGGGTGAAAAATAGTGTTTGGGTGATACTGAATTTTGGGAGGAATATGGAGTAACAGAAGGCTTTGTGTTAAATAGAAGAGATTTATTAGGAATATGTTAAGTACTTGGCACTGTGCTCATGTACTTCGGAATATGCCTAAAGCACTTGAAGGTTAAGTAAAAATTGTATATGCAGTTCGGGCTCTTATCTAGAGTCGAATTTTTACTGAAAATTCATTCCCACAATGCAATGGGGGAATACTGCATAAACAAAGGAGATGAATTAAAAGAGTGCGTGTTCCGAATCGGCTTGGGACCCCCCTGATTCACCCGGATAAGTAGTATCGATTTTGATATCAGATGAAAGGCCGTATTTTTCTCATTGCTCGTCCTGAAATTTCAGGCCTTCCAAATCCCAGTTCCCATTCCACAGATATAAACAAACAAGGCGGTTCTCGAACCACAAGTCTCGACTTCTTTCGCGCTTAACTGTAAGACAAAAAAAGCAGACCCAGAGATGCAACTGGGCGGGAGTCCAGGGTTGCCCCCAAAAAAGTTGTTTCAGACGATAAAATCCAATTTCTTAACTAGTTTACTCCCACTATTTCATTTGACACCCACCCTAGGGGTCAAACATTTTCCATGGTGCAGATATTAATCTGCAAAGTTGAACCCCCCCCCCCCCCCCCCGAGCATAAGTTCAGATATGTTAGGAGTAGCACCCCGTGGTTTTGCAGTTATTCTTTACTTCCTGCTCATTCATTTGACACCACCCCAGGGTCACACAATTTTCCATTGTGGAGATATAATCCGTGAGAAGTCCTCAACAAGAGCATAACTAAGATGGTTAGGAGTAGCACACCCGGGGTTGCATTTTGATAGTATTCTATACCTCTCACTCGTTCATTGACACCACCCTCGGGGTCAAAACATTCTGCGTTGTGGAGATATTAATCTTGAAATGTCCCCCCCACTATGGCCACAGTAAGAGACGTTTAGGAGTACACCCCGGGTTTGCATTTATAGTTATTCTATACTTCTCACTCTTTCATTTGATACCACCACATAGAAGGTCATCACATCTTCCGTTTGGGAGATATTAATATTGAAATGTCCCCCACATGAGCACACGTAGAGACGTTTAGGAGTAGCACCCCCGGGTTTGCATTTAAGTATTCTATAATTCTTCACTCTTTCATTTGTACCACCATACGATAGGTCACAAACATCTTCAGTTTGGAGAGATATTAATCTTGACATGTCCCCACTAATCATAAACCAAGAGATGGTTAGAAGTAGCACCCCCGGGTTTGCATTTATCGTAATTCTTTATTTCCTGCTACGTCATTTGACACCCAACACCCAGGGGTCACAACATTCCCATTGTAGAGTATTAATCATGAGAGCATGCAAAAATCCCTTAAAATCACTAAATTTATAAAAATATGAAAAATGTATTCAATTGGCAACACGATTTTGAAAAAAACCTTGTGACAACATTTTAAATTTGAGTCCCCTACGGGGTTAGAAAGTCAGAAATGCACAATTTTGAGTATTTCACATTTTCCAAGAATGTAACAGGCTGGCACCACAAAGAATGAACGAACTAGAAAAAATGACTATTTCAATTAAAACTGGGCACTGATTCTACCATATTGATTGTTTGTCTAATACCTTTGTTGTGGTGTACTCCCCCCCCTTTGATAAGTCTGGTTTTGAACACCTGTTTTGTACACCAACCAAAATATAACAAAGCCATATCCTGCCAAATAAAAACAAATTGATGACCTAATTTGCAAGGTAAACTCCTGAATCAAATTCTTTTTGAAGGATGTTAGATTTCACAATGACCATTGACAACCTGAGTAAATTTGGGTTGCAATGGACCCAAGCATTTAGCATTAGTTGCAATTTGAAAATAAAAAGAATGCCCTTAAGTGGCCCACATGCATTTTGACCACAATATGATTCACACAAAAAGATGTACCATATAGTAGCTCCTGTAGCGCAGAATTTTGCAGATCCAATGTACCATTTAAGCGGATTACAGCAATTACGCATATTTAATTAGATCAATTGCATCAACACAATGCCCCTTAATTGACCCACTGCACTTTGACCGCAATTGTGATCATACAAAAGATGTTACCGCCATAGAGTCTCAGCGCGAAGAATTTGCATATCCAATATACCATTTCATGATACAGCAATTATGCATATTAATAGATTCCAATTGTATCAAAAAAATGCCTTTAATGGCCCCCCCCCAACAACCCATGCACTTGTGACCCAATTATGATTCACCCAATAGCTGCATGGCATAGGATCTTTCATGCGCGAAGGAATTTTGCCCTATCCGATGCTAGGTTTCAGAATTACAGTAATTACGATATTAATTTAGTCATTTGACATTTACCTAAGCATGTATCACACACGTTCAAAATTGAAAAAAAGATGCGCACCAATAAAGGCTTTCATGCAGTGAGGAATGTCAGAGCAATGTACGTTTCAAAATTATAGCAATTACGCTGATTTTTGGCATATTAAATTAGCTCATTGAATACTTTATTTGCCCCGAAATACGCCCCGAAATCTAATCAGTTCGAGAACTATCCAGCCCGCTCCCTTCCACCAGTTACATCATGCATACGCCTACGGGAACTCCAGAAAACTTGTACACAAAGCCTTGCGGGAAAGTTTTCGTTAATTATGTAAATTAGATACTTAATTAGCATATTTCGCCCCAAAATCTAATCAGGTCGAGAACTTGTGGACCCTCTTCTTTCCACCATAGTTACATCATCATAGCCCTTACGGAAACTCAGAGAAATCGACACAAGCACATGACACGGACGTCGGCACACCGACGCTGACCAGAAAGGACAGAAAGACAGACCGACGGACAGGAAAGACAGACAGACAGGAAAAGTGATTACTAAGTCTCTGACGAACAAAGATCAGGCGAGGACCAAAAACCGCCGTTTTGTGGATTAACCATCAATATAGCACAGTATTGAATAGGGTTTGCAATGAGCATTATTGCTTCACTATCAAAACACAAGTTTGTTTCCACCGGTACTTGGTGGGGTGGATGTGCAAGTGCCGGCTCTCATATTAAGTAGCGAACAGAATAGACAACAATCGGAACAGCACCTTTAACCCAACCTAGATTTTTTTGGGTGCAACATTTCCAAAATGGATGTGAACCAACATCTTTTCATGTTTTGCTTTGCTCGCCAGTAGATCAATTTTAGGGTGAGCTGGTTCACCAAGGTAGACCCTTTTCTTGTGTTGCTACTTCCAGGTTAGAGTTACAATGAGTCCTGTAATACAGTTCAATTACTGTACTCGGAAAAGGGAGATCTTGTGTTTACTTTTTCCCTCAAATTTTGCCCTTTTCTGGTACATTTCAACATTTTTATTTGAAAAGTGGATTTGGGTGAATTGGATAGGATAGATGGGCCTGGACCTAACTGAAGAAAAGCACTTTAGTGAACAGAATATTCACACTTGTTAATTTAAAAGAAACCCCACAAATATTTATTGTCTAAAAGAAAGTTGTTTGAGATTTCTTTTATGGCAATTACGAAACTGTAATGTATTGGACCTACACAATGTAGTGAAGGTTGCCGCAATTGGGGTTGAAAATAATCAAAATAATGATTACATATGTCTGTACACTCTTTAGAGGTTTGCTTCTATCCATGTTATTCCTTCAATGGTTGTCAAAAATGTAGGCACCAGATGATTGGTTTAATGCGATTGTGAGGGATTTTGACCACCATTTATGCTCCTGAAGCATATGTTGAGCAATCGTGCCAGAGGGGAGCTATTCATTATTTGGGGATGCTGATCACTATACCAGTATTGATTTATTCCATCAATGTTAGCAAGGATGAGAATTGCAATTCAAGCACCACAATCCAGGCCGCGACCAAATCGCCTGTCCGATAGCCCGGGACTAGTAGAATTTTTTCAGAAAAGGGAAGTAAAACTTGGGTAGTCCTGCCCGTTCGGGCAAGTCCAATCCCGGGTCCAAATATCAACTAAATGGTTATGGTTTACTGGACTTTACTCGCGACTTTACTCCTAAAGAGTCACTATATTAATCAGAAAAAAAGTAAGTACTAGACCATTTTCCTTTACAGTTTTACTTTTACCGTTCAAATGAAAGGAACAACAATTTAATTAATATTATACACAACGTCGACAGACAGATGGAATGCCCCTTTGCACCATTTCCACAAAAGCTCAAGGTGATGTTCGATCGAATTGCTTCCCCAGTCCAGCCGGTACCAGGTCAACGATCTTGGCTCGCCACATAATTTTGCAATCTTAAACAGGGCTGGAAAAAATGTAAATTTCCCGGGAAGCAGAATACGATTTTCCGCCGGACCAGCTTCCAAAATAAAATAAATTCACCTCAAATTGATTCCTAATGGTCCGGGGGATCGGCAGGTTGGAAAACCAGCTTTTCACGCGCGATTCTGGCACTGATAAATTGGTATCTTTCCGCGCCAAAAAAGCGCTGAAAAATTCACCGAATCCACGTAATTAAGCACCTAAACTAAAAGGTCCTGGTAGACAACACATTTATTCCAAGTTTAATACAGAAGTATCAAGCGATCATGTCGATCACAAAAAAGGTCGCTTACCTTTATTTCCTCCGAGACCCTCTTTAAATGATGGTAAATGAATACAAAATATTACAAGGCGTGTCAATTCCATAATTGCATGGCGCACTGTCTCGCTAATCGTATAGCGCTTTTGTGTTCTTTCCTGATTCAGTATTTACAATAAAGCAATTACCTCACCCCATGTATTAAAGGATCAAACCAAACAACTATACTCGGTCCAGCTCGAAGTATGAAGTAGCGACGCGGGCGTATACATTGTGCCAACTTATGCGCGTGAGTAAGCAAAGCACAAGCGACTGGCACTGAAAGGCGGCACTCGGTTCACGAGCGCGTCGTCACTTCATTACTTCCGAAAGACAAAATTGGAACATAGCTTCCATTCATGTTATGCCAAGTAAACAAAAAATAAACGGTAATTAAATCTGTGAATATTTTAAAAAAATCATTTCAGAAACGACTAATCATAGATTGAAATTTAAATAAATCACGATGTATTTTTATTGCTAAAAAATAGTCATTTAGCTTGAAAAAATTACAAAATGGCCGACGGTGAACCCCGACGGCATGGCCCACGCGCGTAATATTTGACACAAAACAAATGATTTAGAACTCAGTTAGCATTCAGAGAATCTTAACCGGTATTCAAATTTGTGACAGAAAATTCACACGTGGGTGACGTGATTCCTGTGGTCATGAGCTGAAAAGTCAAGAAGGATCAGTATAGTTGAAGGCTTAGACTGGCGTGGGGAATTTTCACGGACCGTTTTTATTCATCAGTGTTTTCCCCGCGGTACAGCAGTTCAGACCAGCCGGATGGCTGTAGCCTGTACGGAGCTATTCACGATGAGAATCGCGGTAATTTTCGGGCACGTTCTTCACTGGCTCGGGCAAGCAGTTTTCTCTATGAGGTTGCCCGGTCGGGCAAGCTAGAAAAATATACTTGTCGCGGCTGGCACACAATCCTCGCTGGTCTAGTGGTTAGGTATCTAAATATAATGACTCGGTTTCTGGGTTTGAATCTCACTCCTACTTCTTCCAAAAATGCATCAGAAAAACATAGCTGCCCTTCAGGTTAGTGAGGGATACCTGCTCTGGAGCATGGTTGGTGGTCAAAAACTATTGCATGCAGTTTAGTGACAGATTTCACACCAGTAAATAACAGGAGAACAGGGAAGTCCAGCCCCCCTGCAAATGAGGGTTTTTGTTTTTGGTGGCCGTCGATAAGTGTTACCCTAACAAGAGCGGTCACCGCCCGTGTGGATTCGTGAAACCGGTGGTTTGGTGGGTTGTGACCGGTGGTTGTACTTTGCAGCCCGGCGGTTTGGGGTGACCCTGAAGGGATTGGCTAATTGGTAACGGATGGCACATGGCCCTTTAAAAATAAGGAACGGTCCTTAATTTTGTAATGATGGAAGGGTCTGCTATTGTATTTTCGTATTGATTCAGACCTTTTGATTTTTGCGCACACTTGTTTTCACACCGTGATACAGGGATTACCTGGGCTTTACCTGGTTTGTTTTCACTGTGGTGAAGCCTGTGGTTTTCACCGCTGTGAAGCCCCCTTTTTTCATCATCCGCTCCCGGCCATTTTACACGACCGTCACGCTAATTGTATTTTTTTGTATTCTTTTTGTTAAATGATATGTTTACATGGGTCACAAAGGTCGGCAAAGATCCATGGGGTCACAAAGGTCACATGGGGTCACCAAGGTCAACATGGGTCACCAAGGTCACATGGGTCCTGAGTTCCCACATGGGGTCACAAGGTTCACATGTGGGGTTTCACTGAGGTTCGCATATGGTCGCAAAGGTCACATGGGGTCAAAAGGGTCCCATGGGGTCACCAAGGGCACACAAGGTCACAAAACCCGCCCCACCCCACCCTCCCGTCCCCTCCCACACCTTTCCCCCTCCACACCAGACTCAGGCCCATACGCGGTCGCACCCACCCCCTCCCCGTTGCCTGCCACCCACCCGCTAATTACCCGGCACACCGATTTTTGTATGGGCTATAATAGTGATGTGAGGTCAGCGAGGTCATGTGAGGTTACTAAGTGCGCAATGTGGTCATCACAAAGTCACAAAGGTCACACAAAGTCTCAAGGTCACACAAAGTCACCAAGGTCCACAAGAAGTCACACAAGTCACCAAGGTCACATGAGGTCCCCTGCCCCTCGCCGATGCAGCCCACCCTTCTCCCGACGCACCCCCCCACCCTTCCGACGCCCCCACCCGGCCCTACCCAGATGCACACAACCCCTCCCCTCCCGACGCACCCCACCTTGACACTTAACCCCACCCTGCCCCCTCCCCAACACCCCCACCCTCCTCATCCATATGATTCACATACAAGATGTCCGGCCAGATGGTATTGTGGTTTTTTCATGTAGAAGGAATTTTGCAATATCCGATGTACCGTTTAGCGATACATCAAATATTTCAATTAGCCTCATTTGCATACCTAAGAAGCCGCATGTATCAGGAAAATTCAAATGCAAAGAAGATGCGCACCCTAATGGGTTTTCGTGTCAGTGATGTCTTTTGTACGATGTAACCATTTTCAAAATATAGTGATTATGCTGATTTTTGCATATCAATAGCTCATTTGCATATGTAATTTTGCTCAAAATATTCCCAGCCTAATCAGGTCAAGAACGCTTTTAACACGCCGCTTCCTTTCCACCAAGTTACATCATTAACACCTTACGGAACGCCATATAATTTTGCACCAAGCCTTGAAGGGGAAAGGGTTGTCATTCTTGACCGGCCCAAATAAGCTAATTAATCTCATTAATATGCCATAAATTCAGCCCCAAGCTACACATATTCCGGCACCTCACTCTATCATCCTATCCAGTTTGAAGTAATTCGGGCATAGCGTTTAGCTAGCCATCAGAGCTTTCAAAAAAGGTTACAACCGAAATTCTGAAAATCTGCAAATAAGCTAATTAAAATTCATGAATATGCAATAATGCAAGCCCAAAGCTACACATAATATTGCGTTCACTCACTCTATCAAATCATCCTATCAGTTTTGAAGTAAATCAGGGATTATCATTTATGCCTGCAGACTGCAGAGCATTTTAAAAGGTTTAACCGAGTCATACGGACGGACATACGGATTGACATACGGACACACAGAATTTTGACTAGTATGTGCCTCCAAAACTTCGTTCAGGCGACACATGCTATGTATTATCTAATCGGGCAAGACTCTTTAACCCGCTTCTTCCACCAAGGTGCATCATTAGACACCTTACTAACTCCAGATAACTGCACACAAGCCGTGAGGGGAAAGGTTTTGTCATTTTGACCGGCCAAAATAAGCTAATTAATATTCAAAATTTGAAATTGGGCATAGCATTTAGCCTGCAAAGCATTTTTGACCGAAATGTCTGAAAAATATGCAAATAAGCTAATTAAAATTCAGAATATGCAAATATGCGCAAAAGCTTACACATAATCTTGGCGGCACACATCACTCCTATTCAATGAATCCTATCACGGTTGAAGTAAAATCGGGGATTAGCGTGTTGTAATCCTTGCAGAGCATTTCAAAAAAAGGAGTCATACGGACGGACATAGGCCTATGGACGGACGGACCATACGGACGGACGGACATACGGACACAACAGAATTTGGACTAGTATATATGCCTCCATGAACATTCATTCAGGGCGACCAAAAATGTCCCGGACGCTAAATCTAAAGCCTAAACATACATACGCGTTACGTCCAGAAATTTGCCATCATTTGGGATGGTATACTAAAAAGTTCATCAGATGCCAGGGCCTACTTCGACGACTTTGGCTGCTTCTTCTAGCCATTTTCAAAAAATGTCCCAAAAATGCCAAACTTGACACAAAACTGTGTATATTCCAACAGAGATTTGGACGAATTAGTGTAACACTTTCACAATGTGAATGTATCGGATCACCATAATACTCCCCTGGTATCACTCGCACAATCAAAACAACAGCATTGATTCTAAAACTTACTCGCCTCATTTTCTCTAATTGCCACAAATTTTAACTCCTTTTTCCTTATTTCTGTACAAACCACCGCCATCTTGTATCCATCTTGAAGTCAAATAACTTTTGAACTAAATTCTTTATTTGGGTGAAGTAAATTTGAAAAATGGTTTTGAAAGTGTATCTACTTGCGATGACAATACTGCCGACTATGACACGGCTCTTCCATTGTTTACTTTACACCCTCGTATGCCTAAAACCGATGAATTGCAAGGATAGGCGCTTTCAGGGGGAGTAACGATGGATATCTGAATCTGGAACTGGGACAACCAATATTTGGTAACGACCGCACAGATATTCATTATGGAGGCATTTTGGGGCATGATCACACAATTATGGTTAATGAACATCTTTTTTGAATGAATCCCTATTTGGTTTCACAGTGACGTGTTGCCTTCGTGAGCCAACATCCGAGCATAACAGGCCGGTAAGTACTTAAAAGAGCGAAAATGTGTCTACTCAAAACGGAGTGGAAAGTTTCTACCCCTCGAGGCGTTTGAAGGATTCGTGCGTTGCACGAATCAAAAACTGGAAGAAAAGGCGAGATCCTGGTTGCAAATCATGGTTGCTATATATTAGGTCAATAAAAATCGGTAGGAATATAAAAATGGCAGCATTGATACTTTTTATTTGATCTGACAGACGTATTTAACCATATTCTTACAGGAACACCTAACTGAAAAGTGCTCGGCCCAGGGTGCACAGTGCATGCTAGTCTTCACGGTCCATGCTCGAAAAAATTTTGGGATAAGTACCCTAATTTCATGACTGATCAGTAGTGAAATATGATGACCCCCGTCTTCAAGCAGAATATTAGCTTTAGATCGGAGATGTTCCCATGAGGAGAACATGACGTTTTCATCTCGCCCCTTTGTACAGGAACGAATAGGACAAGTATTTACCGGTGTGAACCTGCAAGGCCAATTAAATAAATATATCCCATCTGAGATTTCACAGTTCTTTCATATATCCCAATTATGAACTTCGAATTAATAAGCAGGGCCTCGACACAAAAACATCTCACACGTGTGCATTACTTTACTCCAAATCGAAAACTGATAATTGTAGTGTAGATTGCATGTCCTTCTCTAATTTTGCCCTTTTCTGAATTGACAGGAGTTTGTGAAAGATTTTTTTTGCAGTTGATCACTACAATCTTTATATAATTTACTCATCCAGAAGTAAAGATGCGCAAATATATTTTTTTCTAAATCAAAACAAAAAGTCATCATGTTTGGGAATGTAAAATCATCTGTTCAACAGTACCATGTCTGAGACTACACACTGCCTTGAATTGCTGCATTTCACAAAATTGTGCAGTGTGGATCTCTGATGAATTTTAGATGCAATTTGGTACTATTTTTGCTCTACAAATCTGCAAACAGACGATGGTCGCTAGTGATCTAGACTTTATCACATCATTATAACACATACCATTTGGCTCCCCATAGATGATAATCACAGGTGTTGTCAACCCTCTAGTGTTACATGCGTGATTGGGAGCTATGCGTTCCCTAAGAGAATTCCGGCGTTACAAAAAACCCCAACTTCAATGTTTATTTTTCGGGCATGTAAGATCATCTGCCATCGATTTGTTCAATTAAATCCCCCCTCCTTTTCATAATTATATTGGAAAAACAGATCCTACGCGCATCCGTGTCCCCTGAATACTATCAATATTTATTGTACGGTTCAATTTATACTAGGAAGAAGACCATTTATTTTCCCAAAATTTTCCTTTTTGGTATAGGTCCACGAGGTATAAGCTCGTTAGTGTCAATAGAACCTAACAGGAAGTTCCTCTTTGGCTCTATTCACTGCGTGCTCGCTTGAGAACCGAGGTCCCGGTTCGAATCCCTGTCTCGGACCCGGGGCTGAGAAATAAGTCGCTGGTATATCTCGTTGAGTAATTAGATAGTTAACGGTTCGTGGAAGTTAAAGTTCGTGACAAATTTGGTGGCAGCGGTGAGACAAAATGACTGCAGTTACGGTACCTTGTATCAAGGAGCCAGGCGTTTAAGGCCCGGGACGGCCTTGTGAGATGGGGATGTAATGTCACAGGTATAACTCATTGAAGTGTCAATATACCTAAATGGGGAATTCCTGTTTGGCTCTATTCACTGCGCTGGACTTGAGACGCTGAGGGGTCCTGGTCGATCCCGGTCTCGCGGGGCTGACCAAAAGTCGCTGGTATATCTCGGTGATTAATTAGATAGTTTACGGTTTTTGGGACGTTAGAGTTCGTGACAATAGTCAACTTGTTTTTTCTTTGAAAACAGACTTTTGGGTGAATGGAGGGGTGTGATGTGGACAGGTCTGTAGCCTAACCATTGAAAATGCAAGAACAAGTCAGAATGCACTTCTTAAATTTAAAAAAATCAAATATGTTTAAAAAGGATAACTTTGAATGAATTTCTTTATGATCATTACAAGCCTATATATATTGGATACTAGTACAATGTAATTAAAAGCCTACCTGGGGAGTGGGGTTAAAAAATAACAACAGTACTATGCCCCCTCCCCTGACAACTATCTCCTATGATGTTAAGACTATCTATAGTATAACATGGTTAAGCAGGAGCTCTACATTCCACAGTTAAATGCCTTGCGTGCAACACTTTCAACCATTAATTTCGATGATACTTAAGGATCGTCCTCATCTTACAAATTTGTTCAATATAATCCTCATTTCTTGATAACATCCTGGCTGGAAAGGGTGTGTATTAAAGACACTATCAGTGATTTGGAAAATATTTGAAATTTGCAGGAATAGATTCCAAGTGCAAGGATAAGTCGTAGAATCTCAGAGTTACCTTTCCCGCGTAGAATTCACAGAAATGGAAGAAAACGGCTGCGTTCCAAGATACGATTCTCCATTCACATACTTGTTTTGTCGTAAGTTTCCGGTCGGACAGTAATGACTCAAATCTCCGATTCTGTCCTTATTAGGTTGTCTTCTGGTCTTAATCATTTGTGGGTATTTTGGAGACCTGTCTTGTTACAACATCAAAAATCTGATTTTTGATGATTTTTTCGATTTGTTTGATTAGCAAATCACTGATAGTGTCTTTAAACACTACTGACCATATGGAATAATTCACCAATATGGGTCTCATTTTCAACCTCTAGTTTAATGAATAACTCTCTCTTCATGCAAAGTTTGATATAGAGATAGGCTCTTTTTAAAACAAAAAAAAATTATAAAATTTATTGAAAATAAGACCGCTTTTCCCAATTGAGACAAAATTTTCCCCAATTTGCTACAACCATTCAAAATTTTGATGGAATAATGGACATTTGTTTCATAATTTGTCCCAAAATCTGCACTCAGTATACCTATGCTCACATTTTTCTGAAAAAAAAAATGTTTCCAAAGGGTCCTACTTTGAGACTCTTAGAGGCATATCCCACCCAAAAACCCACCACTTGAGACCCCCCACCCCCCCTGACATTGGCAAAACATAAGTAACTCTCTTTTATCATCTTTGTCCTGATAAAACTATCATCTGCGAATTTCCACACACAATGAATAAACACCATATGTGTATATAGCTAAATGCCCTCCTTTCTAATAAGTATATAATGGGAATTCCAGTGGGACGATAACAAAGCTAACTTGAAGGTGCTAAAATCGCCATCATAGGTGACAATGTTATGTGCTTAACACGTGCATTCATCACCCACCGCCTGCTTTTAAAGTTAAATTTTTCATTAATTCAAGATGGATTTCCTGTTTCCACAATTTGTAAAGTTTCATTTGCCATTTAAATTTCAATTTGACTTTCAAGAGTAAAAATAAGGTTACTCTCTCAGAGACAAAAATATTGAGACAAATTCTGGTCTCAAATTAATGGATTCCCAGGGTTAGTTATGATATTGTGGTTGCTACATGTATACATGTATTAACAAGAAAGCTTTAATCTTCCTGGCAGTCTCCTGGGGAGCGGTATAATTATTTAAGAGGGTGGGGGTGGGAGCTCCCTGGATTCTCAAGAATCCTTTCTATGCCTTAGCACAACTGAGGGTGGTTTGAATCAATCCCATAATGCATTGCAATGTACCTATACTGTACTGTACTAAACACATCTCAGTATTTAGGGATAAAAAGTGTTCAAGAAATTTAAGAACCACAAGACATTTCATGATCATGCTAAAAATTACCTTAGTGTTAATGCTTTGAGGACTAAAATGAGCGTAAAGTCAGGGTTTTATGTGTTAAGAATCAGATTTTTGTGGGATCACATGACCTTATTGGGTTAAATTTCCCCAAACTGGCAGGTTGTGCTTGTACATGCATTAATATGAACTGCACCTTGTGCATTCTGGGTATCATATCATACCCTAAAACCAGGGGTATATTTTCTAATACACTGGTGAATGTAAGCTACTGAACTGTGCCAGTGGAATTGAGGCTTTTCAGGTTCACAGAGATCTCACAGTGGACCTTTAATAAGCCATTAAGGTAATGATGATATGAGTCATTCACCGTGGAATTGGTCAATCATCTGAGAGACCTATAGCGACAAGATGCAAAACGCAGTATGTTACTCGTTGTTGGTCTTTTGTCAAAAATATCCCCCCTTGAAAATTGCAGGGAGAATCTGAACACTGACAAGCAATGTTCTAAAATGTGAATTTTAAAAGTTATGCATGTGACTTCTGAGGCAATTTTTTTTTTGAGGCCTTATTGAAATATTTGGTTTTGAAAGGGACATTTTTGAGTTATTTTAAAAAACGGGAACAAACCACCAAAGGCACCTGTGAGACGAAAAAATACCTTAAAATATAAAAGAATGAAGCCAATTAACTCTCATCATTTGCATTTTCTTAATTTATAACTCTTAATTTTTTAAAAATAAATGGCCATTTTCCTCACACTTTGGCCTTCTTGAAGATTAACCATTCTTTCAATCTATTACTGATATTTCACTAAATTCCATATGGTCATCGACATTTTGTTTATCTTACAGTTCAAGAAGGTGCAGATGAGCCGATTTAAATAAAATGATGCTCCCATTTTTTGTGCCAATTTTTATTCAAATTCACAGAAATTGCCAACCAGTATCACAAACTATAGACTATTGACCGGCAAGATACAAGACAAAAATTGTACTTTGGGATTCAAAAGTTTGGTACAAATCTCAATTTTGATAAATCTGAAGGGATTTTTAGCAGTTTTGAAACAAGGTTGTGCTAACAGGGTTAAGCAATAATTAGCCAAAGGGGTATATGAACCTATTGTAAACAAAAAATAGCAAGCAAAATAGAACTGAGGGAAAACAACCATTTATTGAATAACAGAAGAATCATATTGGGCCAACTTTCAGTATTCTGCCACACATCCTGCAAAATGCAGTTATTTTTTTTATGTTGAAGCTGCCAAATTCATAGGGTGGTGGGCACAATACCCAAAAATTCTTTCCAATATTTTACTCAATACTTCTTGCACAGACTGTAAAATAGGATACAGTATCTGAAGGGAGCACAATCAATAAATTTAGTGCGTCATCAATGTGCCTTTTTACATTTATATATTGTATAGAACTAAAACATGTACATGGTACTCTGGGCAATAATCAAATACTACCTTTCTCAGTAAGCAAATTTAGTCAGAGCATGTGACTTCAAAGTTTACTGACCTTCGCTTGTTGTGTGCAATAACACCTATGATTTGGTAGCCCAATTGGGCAACTTTACATGTTACCACTCACTCACACCCAAATTCAAATGTTTTGGGGTGCTTTTCAATGTCCTCCTACCTGTAAAAAAATACATCGGTCTTCGGACTTTTGGTGTCGCCGCCGTCACGGTTAGTGCATGATAGGCCTAAACATGACCTTTGATCTTCCCACTGACCTCACATGACCTTGACCTTGGCATTTAACCCTTTGACCTGGCAGTGACTTTTGCCTCATCAACAAGTGGGAGACGCCATGTTGCACATGAACCAAGTTTGGTATTGAATCCATCAAGTATGGGAATACAGGAAAATGTTAACCCTTTTCGCAACAACAACAGGACATCAACACACAACAACAGACATCAACAACATACAACAACAGTGGACAAAGTGATCCCTATGTTTTTTGCCTTAGGGCAGGCGACACAAAAGCAGACAGTGTTTACTGACCCTTGATCAGTTTGCCCCAAATTATGTTTCGGTGCTGGCCCAGTTGGGCAACTTTTGCCCACTCATCCACAAAATGCAGGCCTGACAAAATGTTAAGGCTCACCACAAAGTAACAAGTTTGGGGCCGCTTTTCAATGTCTTCCCACCTTGCAACTCTCTTTGTTTGGGTAACTTGTAAAAGACAGCGATGTTTGTAACAGCAAAAGCTAGTTCTTTATAAGATAACTGTGATTCGAATTAGACTCATCTTCATTTTCCCTGGGTGCAACCAAGCAATTAAAGTAACAGCAATGCCCTTGCGTGTGTTATGACAGAATGGTTTAAAACCTGATACAGTTTCAGAAATGCAATAAAAGAAAGATCTGGCTTAATGTGAGTAAAAGTGTTACCTAAATTATTTTCAGTAGTCAAGTCTGGTGAATACACTTCAGATACAAATGATGGCTGGAAGACCCGAAGAGTTTAAGTTGAAGTGTGGGGTTATTTAGAAATGGTTTGGGCTTTCTTGAAAGACTCCAAGACCCCAATATGACCTTTGACTCAATAATCTGTATTCTCATTACCAAGGATCATTGAATCTCAGTACCCCCAAATTGCCTGTGTATGAAGTAAATGTTGGTAGATCAAGTAAAAACATTAGTTAAGACTGTCCAAAAAAACTTTTCCCTAAAACCGCCCAATCTTTATTAAACATTTATGCATATTATTTGTACATATTTCAGAAGTATATTTCATTAGCTGTTTAAAACAGCAAACCCACTTAATTTGGTTCCAATATGAGCTATAGTTAAACAGAATTGATCTTTTCACTTGTAACACAGATAGACTGTTTTTATGATATCCCTTACATGTTAATGTTTGGGTAACTGATATTCAAGCTCTTCAAACTTGTTAAAAATTAGATAAAAAATCAATACAAATTGTGACATCGCAAAACCATAAAATTATGCTCGAACATAATCACACTTAATAATGCATATCACCAGACATTTTATTCTGATTATGTAAATCAAAACTTTGCAAATTCATGTTTAAGCTCTCGAAGTCTGAGTGCAAAAGATGATTATTACCTATCTGTGTTACAAGTGACAAAACAATTACTTTATTGAAATGCACATAACTTGAACTAACACAAATTTAGACTCAAAACAAATGGGATTTGCCATTTTGAAAAGCTAATGATGTATACTATTCAAATATGTAAACATACTTACTTGGAATAATTGTTTAATAAAATCCTGAAATTGTGGGCACTTTTATTGTAAATTTTATTCTGGGACAATCTGTATTAGTATATGTACATGCCACAAATCCTTTCGGAGAATGCATTATAGTCTTTGCATAAAGCTACAAAATCAGTACATAAAACAACGTCCCCAGAACAATGCGTGGGTGCTGGTAATCAACATTATGCCTTGCTAAGGCATGAAGGAGCTAGGATATTATTAAAGCTGCCAAACTGCAGACAGAAAAGTTGATTTTTCTTCAACATCCAAGAAATTCTTGTTTTAGTAATTAAAGGTGCATTTCGTGATTTCAACACCTTCTGTTTTGTTTCATTGCTTACTAGATATCCTTGAAAAAAGCTTCACAAAATTTGAGTTGATCCTGATCTTGCGGTTTTGTGTTATGAGCAATTGCTTTTTCCCATGGTCCCATGGTGCTGTAATTTGTCCATTTATGGACAGAAAATCACAAAGTGCCCCTTTAAAATGAAAAATATCATGGAAATGGGAGGTAGGAGCACTATGAAATGGTATTTTTGCCTCAAAAGTGGCGTAAAATTTGGATTTTCTTCCCAAGTGTTTGAAAGGTGTACAAAGCATCACTGAAGTCTGGATATGTTGCTACTGATCTATTTTGTGGAGTCCTACAATTCAGAATTTAAAACCAACATTCTGAAATATAGGCAATTTTTATTATGTTTTTTAAATTTAAAATTAACTTAATCTTTTCAAGCAAACATATATTCACAGCATCTGATTTTGATCTTCCTGTTTCAGTAAAATTAGTAACATTATGGGTAATAATTCAAACATACAATAACAAAATTGGAAAAAAACATTTGATATAAAGAAAAATCCATTAGATGAGTGCAAAGATGAACTTTTGCTGCAAGATATATTTTGTAGAAACCATCAAGCAAGCAAAATATTCTTTGGTCAATCTAAATTTTAATATAAAGGATTGCAAACATGAACTCATACAGGAATTTCAATTGACATCTACTAGATTTGTTTTTTTAATCATTTTAATAATAACCATTACCAAAAGAGTTTGTTTCCACGGGACACCAATTTTTGCCCGAAAGAAAACAAGAATTAAATTTGTTCCAAATGTAGTTAACTGCATTTTCAACCATACCTTATTCAATGCATAAGCCTGACACATACATGCAAAATGTCATTACGCACACAAACTGCAGTTTTGTGAACAAACACGAGGGCCTAAAGGGATGTGGTATTGACCGACGTCAACCCTTTCAGCATTACAAAACAAGAACGGTCATGTCATGGCCCTGATCGGGGCATGATTGTATAATGCACACATCTGCATATATGACGATGTGTCATGCGTGTGGTAGCTGCTTTAAAATTGTATTCATTTTTCTTTCTTTTTTATAGAACCTGCAATATTCCACTATTTGTTTGTTTTTTCCTTTTACTAAATTTTATGGTAAGCAAGGCAGAGAAAGACAAAACTGTGTTATGGTATAAAAGGCAGACTTTTACAATGGCAAAAAAATCACCAACATTTGTAAACATTTGTGAATTTGTCCATTCCTTTCGCAAATGTCTCGATTCAAAATCAATTTTTTTTGCAAACAAAAAAAAGAATTTACATGCACATAGCTGAATTAAATAAAACAAAATGTGGAACAAGTTTGACAAAAAAATCACCAACATTTGTAAACATTTGTGAATTTGTCCATTCCTTTTGCAAATGTCTCGATTCAAAATCAATTTTTTTTGCAAAAAAAAAAAAATTTACATGCACATAGACATGTAAGAACAGTGGTGTTCTAATGACTCGTAAGGAATGCTTGCTTACCTTCTCCGATGTTGATGTAACAAATTGCATTGTCTTTAGGCAGATGCAGAACCTCCCATAAATATATATTCC